>BQNB010055914.1:0-38902 GCA_026074375.1 Tanacetum coccineum
GTATGTCCCAACTTTACTAATGATGGAAATAAATCCCTCACGGGTGTCTATCTAGGAGTTTGATTTTTTTCCCGCGCAAGGCTTAAGGTCTTGCCCTACCTTGTTTGAGAAGTTAATCATTAATCCTTTCTCATAGTAAAATTTTCTTATATTAAGATGTTGTAAAATTAATTGTATTATCCTTAATTTTATACATCACATTTGGATTATAAAATATAAAGGACTTTTTAATACATATAAATTAAAACAAGCAGAAACTGTTTTAAAACTTAGTGTACCAAGGATGTATACATGCTTCCTTGTACACGTTTTTGGTACACTTGTTTTATCAAAATATTATACCTTTAAAATCAAGTCTTTACTATCCAAGTACGAAATCACTTGAGTTTGTTTTTTACTCTAATACATTCTTAGGTGAATTTCAAAACAAGGTAATAATAATCATATGGTCAGACCAAAGATCAATTATTGCATATTTTGTATTGGACGATGATCCGCTCAAACTATACCTTAAAATATATATAATATAATAAAATATCAAATATATAGTAAGAATGGTTCGATATAGCTGGAGTCAATGATACCGAGAAAGTAGTATAGAGCTTTTACGGGTCGTAAATCCCCAACGAGCCTGGAATGGTAAATCGATACGAATGAATGATGATTGGGAATTGAGAAAGAATGATTTTGATTTTTTTAACTAGATAAAACTAAAATTTAATTAAAGAAAATAAAATTATCTACAGGAAACAAGCAGTGGAAAATGGAATCTTAAATATACTTACGGGAAAAAAAATAGTTATACAGATAAATCCATAAACTACGAGGGGGGCCATAAATAATGGCCAATGAAAATTCCTAAGAAATCTACGGGGAACTTATTAGGCTAAAAATTACTTAACTAAGTAATTAAAACTAATAAACTCAATTAAACCATGCATTTTAGACTGCCGGGAATTAAGATTGCAAGCTAAAACTACAAAATTTCAAAAATAAGTCCTTAAAATTAATTTTAAAATTAAACTAATTAAAAAATATTCTTAACTTAAAAGAAATTGTAAAAAAATTCAAAATCGGAGTTAAAAAGCGAACAAAAACGGTAAGTACACGAATAAGTCGAACTCGTAAACGAGCCCGGAATGAAAATTTGGGCAAAATCACCATACACAAGTTTTTATTAATTTTCTACAAACTATTTGATTAAAGAAATTTTTCTAAAAAAGAAAAATATTTTTTTTATTAATTTTGTTTTTTTTATGATTTTTTATATATTAATATAATTAAAACAAAGAAAATAAAAATAAAAGTCTAAAAATTCTAAAAAAATCAGATTTAAAATAAGTAAAAGTTAACAAAACTAAAAATGTAAAAATGCCCAGAAGTTACTGTTTGAATAAAAAGTAATTAAACTAATTAAAATCTAAACCTAATTTAATTAATTAAATTAAATAAACTAACTGTGGTTATAACTAAAGGACTAACAGTGAAAGGACACAAGGACTAATGGGGTAACAGGCTAACTAACCACAGGGACTAACAGTTATAACTATGAAAGAAGAAATTACACAAATGGTCCCTGAGGTGGACCCCGATTGTAAGGTAAGTCCTAAGTGCTTATTAGCTAAAACTCAAAAAAGCAAACTTACTTATCAGCTTAAGGGGAACAACTTTTGTAAAAGCACTTATGCTTTTAGTTGGCTTAATAAGCTAGAAAAGTGGGCTTTTGGGCTGACAGAAACTAAATAAGCTTATGGGCTTATTTTGCTTTTTCTTTGAGGTTTAAGCTAACAAAATAAGCTAAACTATGGGGGACAGATAAATAGGGATAGGGGAGTCCTAAAATAAGCTAAGTTATCTAGATTAAGCCCTAAAATAAGCTAGAAATGAAATAAGCTATATTGACAGTTTTTAAAAGAAAACAGAAAAAGGGTACTTTAAGCCTAAGATTAAGCTACTCTAATAAGCAAACTAATTATTTTAAGCTGTTAAACCTAAGAGTGGTACCTATAAGCTATATTAAAAAAGCATAAAAACCTAATGCTTAGTTTCAAATAAGCTAGAAAAAAGGGGCTTAATAGTGTGGTCTAGCACCAGGGGAGGTCAAGAACAGTGGCCAAGGGGCTTTTTTGGCTTATGAAAATAAGCTCATATGAGCTTTTTACTTAAAACCAAATGAAAACAGATTTAAAAGGGATGGAAATGAGCTTAAGCTCATAAGCTTAAAGGCTAAAAAGCTCAATAAGCTGCTGAAATTTCGAGCTAAAAATAAGGGTTTTGCAAAGATTTTGACTGCATAAGCAGTTTGACCAACAAAAGTAAAAGACACAGAGGTTTGTTAAAACTGAGTTTGACACTTGCATAGGACTAAAAAAAGAGTTTTTAAGCTACTTACATAGCTTAATTAATTAAGTTGTGTAAGTTTAAGTATAACCTTAACAGATTATTAAAGGTTCACAAAAACTTGATTTTTTACTAAAAAGTTTGATTTAAACTACACTAATGAATCCCACACACTTAGCCAAAGTTGGCTGAGTGGGTATGACCCATAACAATCTCCATTTGACCCATTTTAAAGACTATGCCAAACACCCCCTTAAATGTATAAAATTCGGGTTTTTACTTTTTTAAATGAAGGAATGGCTAAGAAAAGTGATTATAAGTAAGGTTTAAACAATTTAACACATTCTTACACAATTTTAAACAGAATTAAAAAGCTTAAATGATATTTCAAATTTTGACAAATGTAATTTCATAAGAACTCTTAACTTTTTATATTAAAAACAGATAAATTACAACATAAAGCTTTAAATAAGCTGAGTTACACTTAAATGATTAAAAGAAAAGACTTGGAATTGAAATTAAGCTAAAACATAAAAAAAAGGTGTGTGGTCTTCGGCTTGGTCTTGGCTCTTTTATACAAGCTCTCAGCCTTCTTGGCTCATGGTTTGAGTTTCTTGTGAGAGTACAATACCTCCAAGCAATCCTAGCCTTCCCTTTGTCTTGTTTTCATCTCAACCATTGAAGGGGGTGCTCGGGTTGTGTGTTTTGACAGGGAAAGGGGTTATAAGGGTCAATAGGTTGTGGGAAGTGGTAGGGGTGAGCTGGGAGAGTACTTGGGAGGTGGTATGGCAAGAAAAACCATGGGAGAGGGGTGGTTGGACTTTCAGGTGAGGGGGACTTAGGGTAATCTTAAATGATTGGGTGGTATCTCTTGATTGGTGAACGGGTCTTTGTAGGTGTGGCGGGAAACGGGTTGAGGGTGGGGGAACGTTTATGTGGTTAAGGTTTTTATAAGTTTCAAAAAAGGCCCTAAAAAGAAAACCTGAAACTTTTTACTCTACTTGCCATTTCTTTTGTTCCCTTTTATTTTCTTATGTTATTAAGTTAAGTTTGAATTTGGACAAAGGGGCCCTTGTGTTTTAAGACACAAGAAGAATTAATGAAGAGGGGGGGGGAAAAAATTAAAACAAATGCAAGATACGGCCTTTGCTCTTTTTAAAGAGAAATCAGTTTTTGCCTAAAATTTGCAAATTTCAGTCCTTCTTATTTTTAAAACACATTTTCTTTTTTACAAACCATTTTTAAACTTGACAAATTTTAGTCCCTAGGGTTTATAAAATAGAGGGGTGTTTTGGGCCTCAGTAATGGGCACTTGGGTTTGTAATTGGGGCCAACTCGGGTGTGTTTTGGGACCTCCTCAATAACAGGGTTTTGGGCTTGTGATATTGGGCTTTTTAAGGCTCCAATAATGTTTAGGGTGGTGTTTTTGTTATCAGTGTTCACTGATGGCTGAAGGTTGATTATTGTTCAAGGGATAGGATGGGTATTCAAAGTCTTCTTCCAGTCTCTGTCAAATTGTACACAAAAGGGAGTTGTTGTCATTGATTGAGGGCCCATTTTGCGGTACCTCACAGTCTTCAATACTATAACTATTGGGCCTCTTTCCCGGACCCATAGCGTGGGTTGAGATTGCATGCTCCAATAGTATTCTTCTCAATTACATTTTGATCCACCTCAAATCGGGTTATTAGTTAGATTGTAAATATCGAGCATGTAAAAGCTCAAGTGTAGGGGTACGTGTTTTAAACCCTAAGTTATGATGTATTATGTTATTCAAAAAAAAAGATTGATATAGAGTTGTGTAGAGTCTGTATATCTTCGTCCGAGTCTTGGCTTAGCAACCAACCCAACGTGTATTCGTGTAAATAATTAGCTAACCCTTCCACTCTAAATTCACCCAAAGCCTCCTAAATGTATCCCATACGTTTCTGTTTCCATTATATGTTATCTTACACCTACACCCCACAACACTTAAAAAAGACCTCTTATATGTTATTTACACGAATACACGTGGAGGTTTGATCCTTTTCCAAGCCTTTGGAAATTTATATGCTCTGACAGGTAATGAGTGTTGATTTTTTGTTTCCCCCTTATGTTATAATTTATTATACACCCTAGTGAAACAGAGAATCCCAAACACTTATGTGAGGTGCTACTATTTACTCTTCGTGCTTTTAATTACAAGTTCTAGAAGGTTGTGTTGTAAAATACTTTTAAATAGTAGGTAAAAATAACCCTTATATTGCTATTGTCTAGGTAGAAAAGCCCATTTGCTTGAGGACAAGCAAATCCCAAGTGTAGGGGTATTTGATGAGGTGTCATTTTATACACTTTTTCGGGGTCGTTTAACCTCCTAAATCGTGCATTTATACCCAAAATAGGTACTTAATCGTTCCTTTTCAGGTATTCAGCATTTGGAAGGCGTTTGGAGGAAATATACGTGACTTTGGCTCATTTGGAAAAGAAACGGACAAGACTACGGACCTACACTAACATCTCTCAAGAATTTCTACTCAGAAGCTGGAGACAGTGTCGCAGATTACACGTGACGCCGTCACAACTCATCTCAAGACGGCGTCACAAGATCTCCAGACGGCGTCAGAATGCACGACCCAGCCCATTATCTAGAATATTCTATTAATGACGGCGTCACGATTAAAATGCTATGCCGTCACAGCGATTTTCCTATATTAACAAATCCGTTTTTAGGGTTTTAAGTTTGGAACTTTAGAGTAAAAGAAAGGGACGAACCATAGTTCGTTTAGCAGCTATTAAGGATAATTTTAGGGCCTTAAAACCCTATTGTACTTCCTTCAATTCATTTTTTAATCAAGTAAGACTATCTTAATCATTCAATATGTCTTGTTCTGTGATTCTTATCTGTTCTTACTTTATCTTTAACATGCTTGACTAAACCTTCTATTCTGTTTATTTGAGATTGTATGAAACCTAGGATGTAGATCTTAGTGGTGTTGCTTCTTGTGATGAATATGCATGTTAGCTCTTAGAAAACCAGCTTTTGTCTGTATCGCTGTTGATATGTCTAGGAAAACATGATTGTTTAGAAAGGATACCATCGGGTAATAGTCTTCATACTACCTTGCCCCTTATATGGTTGATCCACTCTTAATATATTTCAATTACATTTAATATACTCTTAGGGGCCTTGTAATAGTCTTCATACTACCTTACTTGTACGTTGCCTTAACGGCATATTAAATAGATGGCGGGTTTGTGTAATCCGTTCATGACTTAGGAAATAATTACATAAATCATCACAAGTGTGACAAAGCAACAACACTAGGAGAAGCAATCTAGGGAATAATACATGATTAAATAAACACAATCTTTTATTATATTGTTATCACCAGTAGCGTAGTTTAATATTTAGTTTAATAGCTAAAACCAACCAACCTCTCAAGCATATGATTTACCTGCTTTCTTATAAATACAAAAATACAAAAAGAATCTTCTCTTAACCTTTAAAATTCTGTTAGACCGTGATTAAAACCTTCCCAACCTATTCCCCTAGAAAATTATAACAACCCCCGAGTCTTGCATATACTACACTACAACGGTTAGGTACACTGCCTAGGGAGTTGTAAAACTTCTAGTAGAAGTCCCTTACGACAACTGCAACAAGTTTTTGGCGCCGCTGCCGGGGAATTGTTAGGTGCTGATCATAGTTTAGCTTAGTTCTACTTGCTTGAATCCTTTCAAGTAAGATTTAATTTCCGCATATTCGCTTTCTCATAGTCTATATATTCTTTGTGTTATATGTTTCGTAACCCATTCTTCTCAACCACCATGGGAGACGAGAATCCTATCTGCACTCTAGGAGACTACTCCAAACCTAGCCACGAGGGCTATAGGAATACCATCGAGCTCCTCGTAGGGAACAACGTGGTACCTCTTTGATCCGACACCATCCGGTTGGTGCAAAACGAATGCACATTTCATAGACTTCGGTCTGAGGATCTAAACCAACACCTTAAGGATTTCCTAAAACTAGTAGACTCACTTGACCTTGACGGTGAAAATAGGGAAAGAACGCGCCTGCGTTTATTTTAATTTTCCCTTCACGATCAAGCTAGCAATTGGCTTGAACGTCTTCCAGCAGGATCCATCACCACATGGGAGGATCTTACTACCCGATTCCTTGCTCAATTCTTTCCACCGGGAAGGACCGCAAAACTCCGCAATGATATCCTGATGTTCCAACAACATCATGGAGAATCTCTATCCGAAGCATGGACTCGTTTCAAGGACTTACTCCAAAAAGTCCCTCATCATGGCATAGACCTTTGGCTCCAAGTCCAAATTTTTTATGACCATGTCAATCCCGTCACAAGACGAACCATTGACCAATCGGCCGGTGGTAAGCTTCGTGACCATAACGCCGAAGAATCCTGGGCATTATTAGAGGACCTCGCCCTCTATGACAACAAAAGTTGGAACGACCCAAGGGATTTCGCTAAGCCGGTCAAGGCAATCGCATTGCCTCAAGATGTCCCGAGTACATCCGACCACCGTCTAATCGAGCTCGAAACTCAAGTCCAACGCTTGATGGAAGCTCATCTTGCTCTGACGCAACCTACTCAAGTGAATAAAATCATTACCTCATGTGAAGTCTGCAGTGGTCCCCACGACACTCATAATTGCATGAAAGTCCCAGAGCAAACTTGTGTTGACTACGCATCTTCACGTACGAACAAAATGGGAGGCAAGAGGCTCACTCTGAACGAAATGTGTTGCCACCGACGCTTGGAAGGATAAACCAAGCTTTAACTGGGGGCGAACTCAAACATTCACAAACCCACAAAACGAATCAATCTCCGTCCACTCCTCTAGTTATCAAATAAAGCTTGAAAAGGCATTACTTGATTTCGACTCTCACCAAGAAAAGAGATTATCTCACCTAAAAACCCAACTTGGACAACAGCAGGACGACATGATTGAAAAAATTAATCTTCTTTGGAAAACTGTTTCCAAAAAGCTTAATGACACAAGAAGCTTGAGTAGGCAAAAATCCTATGTTTTTCACAATATTTGGCTTGTATTTGACAAATGATTTTCTCCATAATTTCTTTCTAATTTGATTGGCAAAATACAATTGATCAAGAGATTTCTGTGTTTGTGGTGTAAAAAGCTCGTAAAGACTGTTTTGATATGTGTAGTCGTAATATTTGACCAAGTCTTTATCCAATTTTGATCTACTCTCTTTCTCAAGAATGAGTGTCTCTTCACTATTTGGTGCAAAAATGTTCGCAAGATCATCTTTATCAAATGCCACTTTATACAAACGTGGTTTTTTAGATTGAGCTTTCTTGGGGTACATAGGATTTACAAAACTTGCTCTACCATTATAATATGAACTCGGATTAGGAGCAAGCATATGAATGGTTTGGATAGACTGATTAGTTTTATAAACAACGTCATTTAAAAACTTTACTTGATTTTCCAAAGCAATTATTTTATCAATATCTTTATCTTAACTTATTTTGAAATCCATTTGTAATTGTTCCTTTTCTTTTGGAAGAAGATCATATCGAATGTTTTCTAAAGATCCTTGGTGTACTAACGCAACATTCTTCTCTTTAAATTGGAAAGTTTCATATGCTTGTGTTTTTAAAGCTTCATGAGATTGGTGCTTTTGTTGAGCTAATAAATCAAGAGTTTCTTTATATTTACGTTCGATCTCTTCTTTTTCAAGTTGACAATTTTTATACGTTATGTACTTCTCAAGCTCAACCTCTTTTTGATGAAGGACTGTAGAAACCACGAAATCACTTCACTTCTATAATCAAACCAAGAAATAAAGAGAGAAGTTTATAGAGAGAAACAAAAGAGAGAAAGTGAATGGTTGAATTCTAATAAGTGTGTAATACAAATAAGAACCAACTTACTTGGTGGAAAAGGGTTATATTCCCACTCCACATATTGGGACGTGTGGGCTTATAACTTGGGTCAGGCTTAGGATTACAATGGGTTTTTAACTCAAAACTAGTACAAGATCAGATTAATTAACGAGCCCATTTACCCTTTCTAGCCTATTACATCATATAATTAAATAAAAACCAAGCTTCCATAATTTGTAGCCGAGCTTCCTTGTTTGACTTGATATTTTGAGGCTAACAATCTCCCAGAAGCGAGGTTCCTTATGGAGGTATCCTGCAGATTCTGAACATCCATGTTCACAGACATATATGAGGCTAACAATCTCCCCTAATGTGTGGTCTTCGAATTCCTGAGGTGAGATCTTGAATCTTGCTTCCTTGGACTTGTTGAGATTGTTTTGTCATTGAGTTCTTGAGTCTTTGGTCTTTATTATGTTGTAGGCTTGTTCCTTCATGATGTGTGATCTTTAATCTTGAGCCTTTGTCATTGTCTTTCGACTTCGTCTTTGATTTCAAGATCTTTAAATCTTTTCCTTGTTTGTCTTGATTGTCTTTTCCACCTTGCGATCTTGTGTCTTGACCATCATGCTCATACTTTGCATCTTCTTGAAAGCTCTTTAATAATCTCCCCTGAAGCTTGGTTTCTAAGGAGTTATCTTTAATATCAGAGTTTTCAGAAGTCTTTGTCTTTAATTCTTGAGCTTTCTTAATTCTTAAATCTTGATGCTTATAGTATGTCTTTGCAGTTTGAGCATGAGCATGTGGTAATGAATCCGACTCAGCTGTAATGAGGTGTCTTCATATCCATCTTTATATGAATCCTAAAATAAAACAGTCAGCAATAAAGCTTGTGGACGAATATGGCTTTGTCATTCGCCCGGATTTGGTTGGATTAACCTCTGGTTCCGTGAGGACCAACCTGTGATCAGGTAGATTCAATTTAGAAGAATCTCCTTGACAGGATTTCCAGCTTTAAGCGTAAGATCCTCCAACACAGATGTATTAGATTCACCATGCTAGCTTGTTCTCAATATCAGAACGTCTCAAAGCAGACAACACGATTTGAGTGAATTGGTTAGTTACTATCTTACCGATTGAGTCGTCAATTCATTTACTGAACCATTATCGATATCCAGTTATCACAAGTTTGATTCATATAGAATCTCGTAAGCCACATACCGAGAGCTTGTTTGATGTTGGCTCAAGAAGGATTTCTATTCATCACTGTGAATACTAAAGAGTATCACTCTGAATGTTATGGCAAAATCACAAGGATAATGCGTAGGACTTTTGTTAACAGCTTGTGAACTTATTGATGTTCAACAAGTGTTTGTAATGGAATGTGTCCTAATGAGATTTATTTTATTGATCTCTTGGCTCTAGACTCGATTAGTGCGTTTTTGTTTTAGTACTCGGAGGCTGTAGCAGACTGCCACCTGTTCAATATCAACTAACTCGGAGTGAGAAAGTCAATAGAAGTCATGTGTATCTCCGTGACAAATGAGACAAGTTTCTGTTGAGAGAAACCCGAATAGATAGGAAGGGTTGTGCATTGCATCACTAGGTCCATGATGTCATTCTTCAATATCAAAATTCATCTTTGTGAAAACTGATAGATTATGTATTGACCCGGTTTCTGCCTAAAGTGTGTAGAGGGTTGCTTTCTTTTCACCCTTTATCCATACATTTCTTTTTCATTCTTCAACCCCTTCAATGCTTACCAAGATGTCATTACTAACACCTTGTTGTGATTGTTCTAGTGTTAGCTCAATCTTAGTCGGCATTATTCTCTTATACTCATTCATCTCCAATCATACCTAAGGACTGCTATTTCTAACTATGGAGTGTCCTTGGGTAGATCCATCCGGTTCTAGTTGGATCATAAGACTAATACCTAACCTAACCACCTCATGACTTCAGAATCGATGTGAATTAAGATGTTGTTGGGTATGAGATCGTAACCATAAAACCTTTTTCTAATAAACAGCACTTTGAGTCTTTTAGATCACTTATTATTATCAAGATCACATTTTAATTACATTTCTCCCCTTATTTTAAATACTAATTCACTTAGTTTTTGAAATACCTTGTGATTAAAATTTGTCAAGAAAATTCTGTGGAGAAAACATATTAGCATGAATTATATGGAACATTAACTGCTCCCCCTCAATTTTACATATGTTTGACACCAAAAAAATGATACCAATTTGTAAAATGAATATAAAATTGAGGGTTAGCATTGTTGAGCACACAATTTTGAGAGATTATGAATTGTCATTGTAGAATTTTTAAAAAATTATGCTCAACCACTAAATTATTTTATAACATACAATCTATTGAGTAGTCATTATTATTACAGATTTGTTATTAAGAGATTTTTTGATAACATTTTGAATCCATAAAATGTCATGTTATGAGGTATCCAAAATCATTTCAACTTTGTTTTTCGAAATACTCCCCCTCAAACATTGACTCATTTTGAAAATGACACCAAATGTAGAAGAATTGTCGTGTAAAACTTTATGAGGGATGGAGTGTTAAACACATAATTTTGAAAGATTATGAATCGTCAGTGAGAAATTCTTGAAAAATTATGTTCAACTTTTTGAAAAACCAAATGTTAGAAGACTTATCTTCTAACTCTAAGGATAAGTGCACTGAAACGTACACTCTCATTTGTCGTTCGGGTCTGAGTTGCAATCTGAGAGCAATTACAAGTCATAAAGAAAAATAAAAATGACATGTTTTGAAAGCCTTTGAAACTCTTGCTCGAACTTCATTTACACGCCCGTATCGATGTTAATCAACATTTGTAGGTACGTAAATGTTATCGATTCCAAGAGACATGTCAAGAAGATTCATTTTGGAAATTTTTGATTTTCTGATTTTGTATTTTCTTTTTGAAATTTTATATTTTTCTATTTTTAGAAAAAAATATTTACATGTTGTCCTCAACAGTGTTATGTGATGGTGGAATAGTAATTCCAACTCTTGTTTTTACGAAGCTGTTGTATCTGCTGAAGTAACAACTTTTGGAACCAGCTTTGAACTAGACGGTTCATTGCTGTGGTCGTGAATTCCGAGTTCTGAACTGTTATGATCATAAGTTATTTCTTGTTCATTTGATCATAATTCCTTGAAGCCCTGGTTTTTGAGATATTAGTCTTTTCAGCAACCAAACTCTGAGTCCTTCCTTTTTAGGATTGAAAGATGTACCTGCACTTAAGTTAAGAGTACCTGAACTGACATCAAGAGTTTGTTCGCATTCATATTGGTTAGTGATATCTTCATTTGAACCATTTTTGGGTTCACTATCAACCTTGGTTGTGCTAGAGGTGAATATCTTTCCAGTAGGAACCCATCTAAGACCAACAGTTTTGAAAATTTTACCCGTCGGTTTCCACCTAAGACAATATCTAGGAGTCATTGTTTTCTCATGCACAATGGAAGACTTTTGGATTGAAAACATGTGTCCTTTTGGGATCTGTCTTTCTTGTTCCTTTGCAACACTTATTTGCTCTAAGGGTTTGTATCTTTTTGTTGTCTTATGGGATGGAACCTTAGCATGCGAGTTGACCTTATTTAGGAATTTCATTACACAAGAATCATGATTTTCATTAAAGACACATTTCTGACATGTCAAGCAAACAAAATGTTTGGAGTCAGAAAATTTTCTAGAATTCCTAGAGTGTTCTGCTATGGGCACAGTCTTTGTCGTTACGCAACTACTCTTAGATGCAGGCCAATTCCTAGATGTTTAAGTATTGCTCCTAGGTTTTGGTTTGCAATAATTATTTGTGCTTTGTGATCTAGTAGAAGGCATCACACTAGGTTTTGAATTCCTACCTATTTCTTGTGTCTTTTTCTTAGCTTCCTCTAGGTAGTGATTATGAACCATGTCATTTGAGCTATACCTAGATGAGCTAGGTGCAATCATGTGATGAGGTTTTGCAAAGGCAAATTCTCTTTCCCTAGGCAAATAATGTGTAGAGACTGGTTTTGGCAAATAGTTGTTCACATCAACTTGGGAGGCCAACCATGGTTTTGAAATTCTAGGTCGTTCAGACTTAAACGCAGTCTGTTGTCTAACAACTGATTGGTTTCTTAGTGATTGTAAAACTGGTTTCCCTAAGAGTGATGATTTTGCAAACTTAGTATTCACACTATTTCTTGTTAATTTTCTTAACTCATTTTTTAATGTTGTAATTGCAAATCCTTTTTCCTGAAGTTGAGCTTTGAACTCAACATTTTGAGCAATCAAAGACGTTGTGTGTTCTATAGTCTTAGCTCTTGTTGTCTTGATAGAATTAGACAGTTCTTTGTAATGCCTTTTCAAAGTCTTATTTTCCTTAAGTAATTTAGCCATTTTATGTTCTAATTCGATGTTTATTGTTTTAATTACATCTATGTCATGTTTAACCTGGCTTTATTACTTTTTACTTTTGAAAATTTACCATGTTGCCCTTCTTTTAAAGCTTGATTTTGATATTTAAGTTCAAGATTAACACAATGTGCTTTCATTCTTAAAAAATCTTTTTAAAATTGGGCAACAATCTTTTTGAGACAAATATTTTCAGATTCGAGAGATTGATATGAGTGTTCAGGTTTCTGGTTATCAGTTAATATAGCAGGCAAAGGACATGTGTCATGACATTGTTTAGCATTCTGGTCAACCTCTCCTTTATTATTGAATTCAGGTTGCTTAGTATGTTGTTGTCCTGTATCAAGTACATTAATTTCAGTAGTCAATTGTACCTTAGCCATTGGCTCTTCGTCATATACGGGTTTGATATCTGCATCATTGATGACATCAAATAACATCTATTTTATAGCATCATTTATCCTGTATAAATTACCCATTTTATATCATTATTGCAAGAATTGGTACTTAATTGCTTATATTTATTATTTGCAGTCATTCTGGAGTACTTTGTGAAGTTTATATAAAAGGCACGCATTTTGGAGCATAAACGAAGAGTTCAAGAAAGTCTACTGATCTGACAGCAAATACGCCGTATTATTCTAGACCTATACGACGTATCCAAGACTTTGATGAATTAAAAGACCATTGCCTGACTTTGAAGAATACGCCATATCCAAATCAACAATACGACATATATAATACTTTGGTCAACAAAGAATAAACAACTGGTTTTATCTAAATACGTCGTATCCATCATGAAGATACGGCGTATCCGTGCCTTCACTTCAC
Source organism: Tanacetum coccineum (assembly GCA_026074375.1). Classification (NCBI taxonomy): domain Eukaryota; kingdom Viridiplantae; phylum Streptophyta; class Magnoliopsida; order Asterales; family Asteraceae; genus Tanacetum; species Tanacetum coccineum. The sequence continues at coordinate 13,450 of BQNB010055914.1, forward strand.
AGATAACCACGGTCAACAGTCAAAGATCCCGCATTTAATACAGTCAACAATCGATAATCATGCATTTAATGCAGTTAATGAACGTGGTCAATAGTCAAGAAATCTTGCATTTAATGCAGTCAACAATCATCAATTCTGCCATTAGTGCATTTAATGAGAATGGTCAACAAGGAAAGAATCATGCAGTTAATACGCCGTATTGACTGCATTCAATACGGCGTATCGACCCCATTTCCAGACTCTATAAATACCAATCCTTAAACTCAGTTTTAGGTGTGCAAGTGAAGCCTTAAACCACTAAGTCGACTATCAGACGAATAGAAGAGCAAAGAAAGTCAGAAATGAGCCCAAGATTATAAGAAAACTCTTGTAATCTTCGCACAACCGAATACGCGTTCGATTGAGGTTTCTTTATTTTAATCGTTCATATATCAAACCGTGTGTATTTTTACAATGACTATCGGCTGATACCTTTAGGTATCAGCCATGTTTATGAAGATTTAATGTTTGGTTTGTTTATCTCGATTGTCTTAATTTATCGTTGATTGTTTGATTATGTTTATCATTTTATACTTGTTTACGTGCTCATATATGCGACCTATCATTCAACTGGGTCTAGTCCTACATATTTAATGCGCTGCAACTTTGGTGTTGTGTGGGCGTAGGCTAAGAGTCCGGGATAGCTCTCCATATTTGCAAGTAAGTGGGTAAAGTCCCAATGGGCTAGGGTTTAATAAGATCCCATTATTAATCACCTAAGGTAAATTATAATCAACAAAAAGGATGCTTTATGCGGGCACGTTAATTGTGACAGGATTGTTCGTGTCTAGGTCTTAGGATGAAGTACCGCCTAAGTCTTAAGAATGATATGCCGCTTCGAGATAAGACTATCATTGCACTAATAAACAAACCTGCGTTTTATCGGATTATTCATGGTTGATATGTTTTCTTTATATTAGTATTTGACCACTTCTCTATCGTTTGCTAATCTTCTTGTGTGTGTTTATTGCTTTACTTGTCATCAAAACCTTAGCTTAGATACCCAAACTCGTGCCAGTCTCTCAGGCTGAACCCCCCTTTATCATTAGCTTAGGTTTTGCATAAATTAGATAACTAAAATACTGATAATTTAGATATTAACGCTCTCGCTCTTAGTGATCGACACCCTACTTACCACGAAACTCCATTTGACCGGGTACACTGCCCGTTAGAGTGTTGTTTTTAGGTATAGTCGGCATAAAATAAATAGTAAAACTTGATAACTAAAATAACACCTACATGACGACACATCAAGTTTTTGGCGCCGTTGCCGGGGAGTGAAGCTGTTTCAATCTTATTGTTTAATGTTTTAGTTTAGTTTAAATTGCATAATTGTGTGCTTGTTTGTGTGTTTAATTTCCTGTATTGTATATTTTGCATATTGTGTGTTTGTGTGCATTGTTACAGCCTGCTGTAACATTCTGAGTCGAATACTCAATACATCGTATTCATCTTCTTGGATACGACGTATAAAATTTTTCCAAACCAATACAGCGTATTCGACTCTATCATCAATACGGCCTATTCAGTTTACTGAATACGGCGTATTAGGCTATTTGACCATTTTCTTTCCTAGCTATTTTACTACAAGTTAAAAATGGACAACCCTAATATTACTATGGAGGAATACATCAGACTTCAAGAGGAGAAAGCTCTAAGTCGGGTGAGACGTTTAATTGGCAAACTGCCACGTACGATAAGATGGAATATTGTAAAGATGAGGACGACTGCTTTACAAACTTTGAAACCAAATTTCCAGCCATAGTCCTTAATAATACATTAACATCCGATGCAGCAATCTCATGTGGACCCACGGTAAGTCCTCTTAACGACAATGAAATTGACTTTAGAATATCGTTTGACGAATCCGATGATGAACATTACACGGTAGTTTATGATGAAAATTCATTTTCCTATAAAATAATTTCTGTCAACAATTTGAAAACGGATTCTGAAAATGATAATGATAAAGTCAATATGCCTTCATTTCCATCACCCGAGCCTGAGGTCAGTTATTTTAATGATTTAGACTTCTTTAAAGATTTTGAGAATGAATTTCTAGCCATTGTTTACAATGATGCTCTAACGTCTAAATTAGATCTCTTAACTGAACCTACTATAAGTCCTCGACATATCGATGAATTTGATTTGAAAGATGAAACATTATTTTCCGAATGTGATGAAGAGGAACAAAACGTTTTATACTTTAATGATTTATTTCCTTTTAACGTAATTTATCCCAATGATTTAAAATCGGATATGAACAACAAGAATAAAATCGATATTGAGTGACCTTCGGGGGATATGTTTGTCACACCAATACCTGATGTAATAAATGTCAATGCACAAGGGTCAAATAAGCTTTCGGAAACAAGTCATGATACATCTAATAAATTTTTCAAAACAGAAACTTTTATCAAGAAGCTAAATGTTAATATCATGGCTTGTAATTATCCTAACAACTGGATGCTTTTAAAGAATTTGTATGTGCCATTTGGCATCCCGTTCGACCCCAAGTTGTTTTATAAGGATGGGATTAAATTAGGGCAAGTCTAACTTAAAGACTTTTCTGTAAATAAAAGTGCTTGCCGGGAGACAACCCGGAATGTAATTTTCAATTTCTTATCGAGTCTGTCTTCCCAGAATGTCTATACGGCATATCCAAAAACCCATGGATACAGCGTATTGACTATCTGGACGTTATCTAGTCTTTATTTTTAGCATAGTCTATACGACGTATTCATTAAATGAATGCAGCGTATACAGGTATCAATACAGCGTATCCTGGGGTATGGATATGACGTATTGACTTCCTGTACAATATTTAGTTTTAGTTTGCTGTATTTTAACGAATACACCGGAGATGGAGTTGCACTTGTTTTCTTATTTGATACAGGAACCTTCTGAAGAAGTCGACAACGTTGGTGGGGTATTTATAAATCTGGAAATCTCAAAATGTTGGAGTCTTGAAATCTCAAGACGGCTGTTCAACACACTTTTTGCTCAAATACTCAAAATAAAATCTCAAGACGGCTGTTCAACACACTTTTTGCTCAAACACACTTTTTCCTCGTTCTAATTCTATTTCCCATATTATTTAACTGTTTTATCTATACAACGAGGAAGTTGTATAATTTAAGTGGGGGGATGGAGAATTAGAACGTACTTGTCCTCCTTTTTATAAAATAACATGCTACGTGCTTAAAAGTGCTTAAAAATAGGCTAAATTTAAAAAAAAATTAGCGTGACTTTTGTAAAAATCACTCGTTACATTACCTAGCGCACAATAACCCTTGATACATATTGTGAGAAGTAAGCCTATCTGTTTCCAATTGCTTACTAAAATTTCCATAAAATTATGAGTGTGCTGGTGATGTAGTGGACTTTAGAACTTGGCTTGGTATATCACTCGAGACCACAATGATGAGTACTATGGACTTAGATGGATCAACACGTTCAACTGATAAATTTCTAGGATTAAACCAAATAACCTACATGTCGTAAAATTAACTAACTACACTGGTTAGTTAAACCCTCCTGTAATCCTTTGTTTACTGTTATTTTTAAAGTAAGATCCCCTGGAACAACCTGTTGAGCCATTCTTATCTTTTTCACACCAAAAATTATATGTTTCGTTACACCTTTGCACCTTAGCCTACCGTGTAGATTAAGCCTATTTTTATTAAAGTTGCTAGTTGCTTTCGTGTAAAGTTTTGTATTTCATGTGTCAAAGTGAAATTTTTCTATATCTGTAATGGTCGGGAAATTGCACAATGCAATGGGAAAAATATGTAGCTTGTGTGTTTTGCTACTTTGGCGATTATGAATCATGTCCGAAGAAGAACTGTTACAAGGAAAAGATTATCCGGATGAATTATGATAGTGAAGACGGTGAAATAAAACTGAGATTTATGATGTATTGCAAAAAAATGGAAAAAGAGAAAAAGAAAAAAAAAGATAAGAAAGAAAAATAGTCGGTTCAAAAGAAGTCTATACCGAAGGAATTATGTTGATCCCACTTCAATAGATTTAATTCCTTAAGCTTGTATAAGGATTAGTTATATTAGATAAATCTAACACAACTATAGTAGAAACTTTGTTTGAATGTATTTATGGGAACGCCAACTTAGGTTGTCTTTGTCATTTCTATGATTGAGGCGCTTGTTTATATGTTTAAGTCTTTGTCATGGAACGGTCGGGAAAAGTTACTAGCAACCGCACCATATTTGTTGGCTTTAATCTATTTGTTTTGTTTATTTTATTTAACAACCATTTTACTTCCCTTTCCTGATAACTAACCTTAGGATCTACTCGAATGAGGATGTGTACGAGCATGGATGTCTATTTTGTCGTTACGGCCATGTATGCATGTCTCAGCTGCCTTGTTTGATGATGACCTTTGGTGAAAGTCAGAAGCTCCACACCCTATATCATTCTTTATCCTTATAAGAATGATTAAACCCGAGCCTTTAAATAAATGCCCAATTTACCTTTTGACTTGTTACTCCTTAGCTTTAGAGGTGGAGATGTGTATCCTTGCCAAGCCTATGATACGAAGCTAATCACGACTGAGCAATTGAGCGTACTACTAAAATGATACACCCTAGATTAGTTGAGTGATCTGAGTGATTTCATTTCCCTATTTCGTGAGGAGCTTGGTTTTGTACAGGTGGTTTGAACAAGAAAAAGTGCTTTAATGGAAAAACCCTTAACCTCGGTTAGGATACATTTTCATAAACTTTTCTAAGGTCTACTTGAGGACAAGTAGGATTCAAGTGGGGGGATATTTGATAACATCAAATAACGTCATATTTTACTATCATTTATCCCGCACTTTTTACCCACTTTTATATAATTATTGCATGATTTTGTACTTAATTGCTTTAAGATGTTATAATACATTAATTCAGGAGTAACTTGTAAAGACGAAGCAAAAAGGCGCAATTCTGGAACTAAAACGAAGATATTTGAAGAATTGAAAACTGCTACTATACACCGTATCCAGCAAAGAAGATACGGCGTATCAGCGCCAGCTCAACACAAGAAACATGTAATGATCAATTCCTGATCCGGCGTATCCGCTAGTCTCAAATACGTCGTATGCGCAACTGTTCATCAGTCAAAGATACACATTTAATATGATTGATGGTAATTATATTGATTGATTTGATCTTATCGCGGACTCCAAGGAAATTAACCCTATATGCCGTATCCACTTATCTCCATACGACGTATCCATGCGTATTTCGAACACTATAAATACAGGCTTAGATACAAGTTTAAGTATGCAATATCATATTCTCTATATAGTATACATTAGAGTTCGAATTTCAGAAGCCAAGAAGAGCACCAAGGTCAAGCATCAACCACAATTCGATAGAAGACATCGTGTAATTCCTATTTTCTTAATCATTCGATTTTCAATTGTTTGATTACGCTTGTATGATTATGACGATTGTGGGCTAATACCCTCGGGTATTAGCCATTTTATGAAGATTTCTGACTATCCTCACGACTTTGAAGTGTGTTACCTCTTGCGAGCAGTGGATCATTAGATGTTTTAGATACATTCTTAAACCTAGTTTGAGCAATAGTATCCCTCATGGTTTGAAGTAGTTCCTGGGGAACCAGCTTCATTAGGTATTGCCTTGGATCGGGTCTTATTGATGTAACCCCTATCCTGCTCTGCATCTAAGCTAGTAGCAGTAGTGGCAGCCCTTACCAAAGTGTCATCCATCTTCTCATTGACAGCCTCATCTACAACATTATCATTAGGAACACTAGACTGAGGTACCTGAGTGTCCTTTCTCTTTAGCCTTCTTGATCTTTGTTTCATTTGAGGTTGTGATATTGATGGTTGAATAAAAGTGGGTGTGTGATGGGGATCGGTGTGTATTGTTGAACCTTCACATATTTCTGCTTGATCTTGTACCACCATTGTTTGGAATAATAGTGTTTCCTTTCTAGAAAAGCCTTTTCTTACCCTTCTCATATTCCTAAATATCTTCTTAGTGTAAGAGGGTGCAATGTAAATTCTCTTGTGACTTTCCATCCCATCAACTTGTTTATCTAAAAATGCTTGCACAAACCTTGGATACAACAAGAATTTACCCCACATTATCCAAGTTCTTCACCATACTTTCAAAAATGTATTTTGAAAAGTTAAACTTCTGATTTGTAGCTAAGCAGATAATTACAGATGCCATAGTAATACTAAACTTATTCCATGCAGTAGTCTTATAACTTATGCATTGTAAAACAGTATGAATAAGGAATTTCCATTGTGGGGAAAAGAATGCCTTATAAAAAGTAAGCTTTTGAGAAATTTTCTCATACCCCATCAGTGTAAGTTGTTCAAAGATAGTAGCATTAGGTAGACAATCAACACCATCAGCATCTTCTAGTTGAAGATCTCTTCTCATAGTTGATTCTGTTATGATTATCTTTTTTCCATCCACTAGAGCTTGTAACTATACTTCCTCATTGACAGTTTTTGCCTTAACAGTAGCCCAGAATTATTCAATACACGAAGTATAGATTGTAGTATTAACTGTTAATGCATGCTTAATAGAGTGTGCATTTAAGAAATCTACAATTTGTTCAAAACCTTCACTTTCTGCGGGTTTAGACAAGAACACGACCATGTTATGAGTATCAGCAAACTTTAGGGTCGTCATTGTGTTGGGTTTTGATGATAGATGATGAAATGGAGTTAGGGTTTGTGATTAGAGAGTATTTGAAAGATTGAAATCGATTAAATGAATGAATAAAACCCTTAATCGAAGTATTTATGAAAATACCCTCAACAATATTAATGTTTAACTGGCAGTACTAAGTTATGCCTAGCAGCATTAACTTTCAACAACAGTAGTAAGTTTATGCCTAGCAGCATTAACTTTTACCAACAGTATTAAGTTATGCCTAGCAACATTAACTTTGAGTTACCAACATTAACTCCAATTCCAGTCCAAACACTTTGTTTGTTTTTATATCACACAACTCTCATTCTGTTTTTATTCTCACTAATTCTCTCAATTCTTTTTACTCACTAAAATCACTCTGTTTATTTTTATTTCACATAGCTATCTTTCTGTTTTTCGACTCACAAATTCTCTTAATTCTTTTACTCACCAAATCACTCTGTCTATTTTTATTTCACATAGATCTCTTTCTGTTTTTCGACTCACAACTTTTCTCAATTATTTTACTCACTAAATCACTTTATCTGTTTTTATTTCACATAGCTCTCTTTCTGTTTTTCGACTCACAACTTTTCTCAATTATTTTACTCACTAAATCACTTTATCTGTTTTTATTTCACATAGCTCTCTTTCTGTTTTTTGACTCACAACTTCTCTCAATTCTTTTACTCACCAAATCACTTTGTCTATTTTTATTCTACATAATCTAACACTTTTCTTTGCTTTTCCTGCAAAATGTTAGTCCAAAAACCAAGAAAAACACAATCCATAGTAACTTTCACAGTATTAATTATACCTACCAGTATTAAGTATAACTAATAGTTGAAACTCAGCAGTATTAAGTATAACCAGCGGTACTAATTATACTTAGCAGCAAAAACTTTTAATGACATGAATAACAGTATTAACTCATACAAAACTCTAAAAAACATAAAGAGATAAAAGACTAAGGATTTAGCATTCCAATACTAGCAATCAAATATTGAAATCTACTTACATCAAAAGCTTTTGTAAGCAAATCTGCAACATTCTTGTCAGTATAGATTTTAACCATTTGAATCAATTTCTTATCATTGCAATCTCTATTAAAATGATGTCTAATCTCTATATGCTTTGTTTTTGAATGAAAAATAGGATTTTTAATTATGCAAATAGTACTGTTATTGTCAAACCGATTTTTCATCTATGAGCAGAGCTTTTGAGTTTCTATAGGTGTGCTTGCATGTCTGACTTTTTCTCCTGTAAACACCAAAATTCTTAAAATTTTTTCAATCATATTTATCTTGACTAATCAACATATTTTCTTGACTAATAAATATGCCATCCTTCTATCTTCTGCACTTCTATATCCCCAAGAAAATGAAGATCTCATATAGAACTCATCTGAAATTTCTCATGCATCAACTTCTCAAATGCATTACATAGCTCCTTCTTTGTTGAACCAAAGATGATATCATCTACATAAACTTGGACCAGCAAAATATCACCTTTGTGCCTTTTGATGAATAAGGTCTTGTTAATTTTCCCTCTTTGAAACCCATTGTCCAACAGATATGTTGACAAGGTTTCATACCAAGCTCTAGGAGCTTGATGTAGTCCATACAGTGCTTTTTCAACCTTGTATACTCTATCAGGAAAGTCTGGATCTTCAAATCCTAGTGGTTGACATACATACACCTCTTCTTCAATCTTCCCATAGAGAAAATCACTTTTTACATCCATTTGATACACCATAAAATCTTTAAATGAAGCATAAGCTAAAAATAGCCTAATTGCTTCAATTCTTGCAACAGGGGCAAAGACTTCATCATAGTCAATCCCTTCTTCTTGTGTGTACCCTTGAGTAACCAATCTTGCTTTATTTCTTATCACAATTCCTCTTTCATCCTTTTTATTCCTGAAAAACTATTTAGAGCCTATAGCCCTTTTTCTATTTGGTAAATCCACTAAAGTCTAAACTTCTTGTAACTTGAATTATAGAAGCTCTTCCTACATAGCCTTTATCCAGCTTGGATCCTTTAATGCATGAATTACCTTTTTGGGTTCTTCCTGTGATAAAAAGCAAGCAAACAAGCAGTTTTGAAGGTCTTTATGGTTTGTTCTTTGTTGAATAGTACTAACAAACCCATGTTCCTTCAAATTCTTTGACATCTTTCTTGTTTGTGTAGCTGATTGCAAATCTCTAATCACTTGATCAAGAGGATGATCTTTATGAATTCTTGTAGTTGGATTAGGACTGACTTGGATTGTAGTATCCAAATTGTTCATGTCAGCCACTACACCATCATCTTTATCATCTCTTGAGGAGTCAAATATGCTATAATCTTCCAAAGCAGGCATATTTGGATCAAATGGAAGTTCAATGCTTGTTTTTCCACCAACAGCATTAACTTCATTTGTGCCAGCAGCATTAACAGTTGAACTAACAGTATTAACATTGTTAGTGTTGTTAACATTATCTTCCTTCTCTTGATCTTTACATCCACTTTCTTTTCTTAGATCTTCATCAACCTTCTTTCCATCATCACTTGAAGGCTTAGATCCATCATCATGAGAACTCTTTGGATCTTGAGAATATGGTGGATCAGCAGTCCATAATGGTAGCAAAATGTAATTTTTGACAGGTTATATCTCCTTTCTAGCTTGACCTGCATTATACTTGCTTTTTTACCTGCAAAACCATTAGACTGTGTACCTGGAACAATTGGCTCATAATTCATTATTCTTATTAGTGCATCAATATCAAATAGCCAATCTGGTCCACTACCTATTGCATTAGGTGTACTCTCACTAAACCTAATATCCAAGTTTTATTCCACTATCCTTGTTCTACTATTGAATACTCTAAAGGCTTTACTATTCAAAGACTATCTAATAAAGAAACCTTCATCAGCCTTACCATCAAATTTGCCTAAGTGATCTATGGTATTAAGAATAGTAACAGGACACCTAAATGGTCTCATAAAACTTAAAGTTGGTGTTTTACCATGAAAAAGTTCATATGAGGTATTGTTATGAGGCTTAACTACTAACACTTTATTTTGCACATAGCAAGCAGTATTAACTGCTTCTGCCCAAAAAGTAGTTAGAAACTTAGAATCAACTAGCATATCCTAAGCATCCTCATTTTATGTCCTATTCCTCCTCTCAGTAACTCCATTTTGTTAAAGAGTTCTAGCTACACTAAATTGTCTTAAAATACCATTCATCTTACAAAACTGATTCATCTCTCTATTTTTGAACTCAGCCCCATTATCACATCTAATCACCTTAACCTTATGATCTACTAGATTTTCTATCCTAGTTATAAAGGACTTACGAATACTACTAGTCTCATCCTTAGTAGCTAGAAAGAAAACCCATGTAAACCTACTATAACTACTGTAATCATCTGTGACAACTAGGCAATACATTTTATTCATAAGGCTTTTTACAAATGTTGGACCAAATAAGTCCATATGTAACAAATGTAAAGGAAGACTAATTGAGTTCTTTGTTTTGGACTTACAAGAGGCTCTGTGCTGCTTTCCCTTTTGACAAGCAACACAGGTTTGATCATTTTCAAAAAGTTTGAAAGGTAAACCTCTTACAAGATTTCCCTTAACTAATTTATTCATGGTTTTAAAATTTAAGTGACCTAACCTTCTATGCCAAAGTTTAGATTCATTATAAGTGCTTTGCAAAAAGGCAGTAAAACCTAAACTTTAGGAACTATGTTCTTAATCCAACACTATAACAAATTGTTTCCTTTCTAGGAACTCTAAGTAAAACTTACAGACGATAGTGTTTCATCAATTAACTTAAAGTTTGGAGATAAAACAATACATTCAGTGTCATTAAAAAGAACACTATCTTTTAGTAACACCATTTAGTGAGACCACTAAAAGAGATTAAACTTTAACTTCTCTTACAAAATACACATTTTCAAAATCTAGATTACCAGTTTTAATGGTACCTTTTCCTGTGATTTTCCCTCCAAAAGCAACATATCCTCCATCTATCTCTTCATAGTCTATAAGATAGGACATGTTCCCTGTCATGTGCCTTGAGCATCCACTATCAATCACTCCTTGATCCTGTAAATCCATTTGTGGATTGCCCTGCACATTAGATAGGAAAATCAGTTTCTTTTGGGGACCTAAGCCATCACTGACTTGGATCTGCCTTGTGCATCAATATAATCAAACTTTTTAGGGTGATTGATGCATTGTTGTGTTTAGAAACATGGTCTAAAACTTTATGCGTTGGTTTCCAAACCCAACAAGCCGAGGCCTTAGCAGCATTAAAATCATTTCCTTTAACAGCATTAACTACTGCTTTTGGCCTAGCAGTATTAAATTTTTTACCCCTAACAGTATTAACCTTTTGATTAATATTACTGTTTTTAAATGTTGTGTTCTTATAAATGGGCCTCTTAACAGTTGAATGTGCTATTTTAGAAAGATATGGCATTGGTCTAGCAGCATTCACTGTTGTTTTTGAGTGAGCAACATTAACTTGTCTAGCAGTATTACCAATACTGTTGCTTTTGAAATATTTTGTCTAGCAGTATTAATTGATACTAAACTAGACTTCATTAGTATTGCTCTTGAAACAAAGTTCTTTTTAGCACAGGGGTGAGTCTTTTTAGCAAAGTTTTGATGATTCGCCCTTTGAGAATTGTTTCAAACAGTTTACCATCCTTTGGTTTTGAACTGTTTTTGATGGTAATTGCAATCAAACCAGCAAATGAATCAAAGCCTTCCACACACAAAACAGGCCTTATTAAATATCTCACATTGCTTCCTAAGTAATTAGAGACACATATTGTTCCAATTATCATTGATTGCCTCTCGACTGTGATGTGTTTTCCTGTATTTGCTCAACTTGTTTAACAGTTTTCCTAGTAGTTTTTTCTTGTTGTTTAGATTTGACAAACTCTTTCTTAACCATACTAGGCCTAACTATTTTCTTTTCAGTTTTATGCTGAGACACATCCTCTTCCTCATCATCTGACACCCATTCTTCAATAATTGGGGCATCATCATTCTTCCTAACTTCCTTAGGTTCATCTTTAATAGACATAGCTTTACTGTTCTCAACTAAGGACACCTTAAAAAACTCATCTAAACCATAAAAACAAGTCAGAGTGTTTAATAAGCATGAAATTTCCATGTAGGGAGGTGGAAACTGCATTAAAATTTTCCATAGCCTAAACCTTATCTGGCAATTGTAAACTATTTAACATCTATAGCTTGTTTAAACCTTTTAGGATCATGTCAAATTTATCTACATTAGGTTTGAATGCCATCTTTTTCTTTGAATTGTTTTTAACTTCTTCCTAACTCTCAATAGTTATTTCTTCTATGTAAATTTCAATTTTAAGCCTTAATATCAAGTGAATAAGGAAAGACACATTGCTTTTTAAACTTAAGTTTTTCTTCCACATACTCTAAACCTGTCTTATAACCTAGAACCATTAACTCAGATTTCTTTAAATCTTTTAATAGTTGATCATTTTAAGATTTAAGAAGTTCAACAGTTTCCAAACAAGATTTTGAACAAATAGAATCATTGGATACCTCTGAGTCAGGACTTGAAGATGAGAAAGCCATGAGTGCATAATTAGGCCCTCCTCAACCTGATCACCATCCGAGTCATATCCACTAAGACCATCACACACACCAAAGCTTAAGGAATAGATGTTTCCACAGGCACACTCCTTCTTGAGCTTTCCTTGTTCTTGTTGTCTTGATTTCTTGGAGCTCTGCACTCTCTAGCAAAATGTCCCCTCTTATGGCAGTTGTAGCACTCCACTTTGGACTTATCAAAACTAATAGTCCCTCCATTTCCATTAATGCAGTACACTTCCTTCTTATATTCTTCAAAACCTTCTAGCCCCATTGTCAACATGGCATTGCCATCTCAATCCTCTCTTTCAGGTCATCTGGATGGATTTGTTGCAAGTCCTCATGTACAAGTTAAGGACTATTTGGTTGACAACAAAGAATGAACAAATAACAGCATCACTCAAGTTATCAATATTTGTAGAGTTAGCAGCATTAACTTGAGTGCTAGCATAAAAAAAAATTAGTAGAAAATCCATGAGCAGTATTAACTGCTTCATTAGTGCTGCTAGTGTTGTTATTTGAAGAGGACATAAAAGCCATGTTCTGTGTACTTGAACTTGAGCTAGACATCCCTTTAACTTCTGGTTCATACACCTTGAGGTTGTTGTAGAGATCATCCATGCTCATTGTATCCAAATCAGCTTCTTCCTCCACGCAAAACATGTGTGTTCCACTCAGGTGACAAACTTCTTAATAACTTTTGATTCACATCTTCTTGTGAAATCTTTTCTCCCAAAAGCTCCAACTGACTCATAAGCTTTTGAAGCCTATCAAAAGTTTTATCAAGCATCTCTGAGCTTGGAGTAGTAAAGTTTTCATATTACTGCTTTAAGAGATTCCTTTGAGTCTTTTTTGTAGCTTCAATCCCACCAAATCTCTTTTCAACAGCTTCCATCAATTTATTAGCATCCTTTATAAAGTTAAACTTTAACTGATGTTCATTGGGAATGCCCATCAGTAACATTTCTCAATTTTAGGTCATTTTACAAGTCCTATTATTCGTCACTATTTATTTTGGTCCGATACGCGTTTACTTTTAATTTAACTTTTAAACTAAATCGCGTAGACTAGAAATAATCATTTAACGTAAACGGTCACCAAATAAATTAAGGTTTACATCAAACAAGTGTTATATAATTATTAAGAAGATAATTATTAACTTTGCGTATTTTATTTTTATTGGTCACGTAAAAGGCTTACGTTTCGCAATAAAATACATTTAGACACACCCCGGAAATACCTAGACTTACCTAGACTCAAGCCAATACCCACTTTTAAACCTTAAACACAAAAATTTAACAATATCTTTTTAATACCCCACAAGGGCCGAATATTGGAAACTAAACCAACTAGAAATCCTTAAAAATCTTGCTAAGTACATGTACATCTAAGTTTTAATTAAGGTTTGTACTTAATGTTTCCTAGTAAGCTAATACCCATTGGATAAAGACCATTTTTGCTCTCTTTGCTCTTGGATGCCGCGGCAACATGCATATATGTACACAAACCTTAAGATTTTGCTAAATCTTGGCAAATCTTGTACAAATATTGGGTAATTAAGGATTGTACTTGGGTGGTTTAGCAAGAAACCATGTGTGGCTAACTAAAACCCTCTAAACCACTATATAGGGCACGGTTTGGTTGTGGATTAGGACTTGGAATTCTAACTAGCTCTAAGCCTATAAATACACACTCACACTTGACATAAAACACTTCTTGGAAAACCCTTAGTCACACTAAACTCTCTCAAGCAAGTAAAACAAATCATTCCTCTCTTTTACAATCGGGTAACATTAAAACCGAACCCACACGCACCCTAAATTCATCCTAAACACGTCTAAGGTCATACAAGGGGTATAGAAAGCTTTGGAGCTCGGGTTTAATACACACACAAGCATGTACACAAATTGGGTTGCTTGCCTAGCTCGAAACAAGTCACTAGGACCATTGTAAGTCACGTCTAAGCTTGTACATTTCGTATTATACTTGTTTCTTTAATATCTAGTCGTATAGGTCACGTTTGATAGGTGACTAACGAGTTACATGGGCGTGAACACGCATGGTTCAACCCATGCGTGGCACACGTACCTATATATGTTATGGTTCGACTTGTGTGGTGCTAGTGATACAAGGAAACGTGTAAAAAGAGACTTAATTAACAAGAAAGTCTTTAACTGTACGTTAGATAACAAATGTAAACACCACGTAACCTTAATCACACATACGAATATTTTATAAACCACACATAAACTTTCAAAGAAAATGTAATGGCGAGGCTTGGGAAGGAGTGCACTAGCTTAGTAAATGCTTGCATGTGTTAAACACAAACCATAGGAAGAACTAATAAGCTCAACGTGTTCGGCTTATGAGTTATCACCACAAACCCGAGCCATGAGCACCCACAATGGACACATACGTCATACTGTTGGGCCAAAAGCCTACAAAAGGGTCAACGTGGCTTATGGCTTAGCTTACTTCGGACTAAGTGCTTAAAACGAGGGCTTGAGGGCTTACCAAACCCTAACGAAACCTTATAAAATCCTTAATAAACTAAACGGACCCTAAATGAGCCCATTAGGCCTAACAGCCCACGCACGAACTAAACGGGCCCAACAGCCCGTTAGTGAGGAACCATGGCTTATTATTAAGCTCACTTGAGCTTATCAAAGGCTTATAAGGCTTTTTGAGCTCGTTGAGGTAGACAATGTGCATAAGAAACCTTATCGAGCCACTATCAGGCCTAACGACCCATAACAAGGCCATACAGCATATACAGACTTATTGGACCATATATAACCTAGAAAGGTAATCGGCCTAAGTGAACAAGTCTAAAAGAGTTAAATGCTATTCGGGATCCTTATCGGGCTTGTTAGCCCATTTCCGTGACCAAACGAGGCCCTTAAGCCACAAATAAGCTTGGGCAGCTTATTTGTGAGCTTAGACAGCTTATAGGACTTATTATAAACCTAGATAAGTATATGGACCCAAATGGATCGAGTCCAAACACGTAAAACATATATCGGACTCGTAACGGCCCAAAAAGCCCATTATCGGAGCTTATTAGCTTATTAAATAAGCCACCAGGTTAAAATAGATTAAACAGGACCAAATAAGCTTATTAAGATAGGAAAATGAATTAGATCACATAAGAAAACCTTAATGGACCTTTTGCAAACATTCAAGTTAAGGGTTGTTGGGCTAACGAGCCCAATGAGCTTGAAAAAGCTCAAATAAGCTCACCCGAGCTGATTTTTAGCTTAACAGTTTTAAGTAAGTTTAAATAGACTTAACTAGGGCTTATGTGCCCTTTAGAAAATCAATGGACTTTAAATTGCTTATTGGACCTTAAACGGGTCCAATAAGGCCCAATAAGCCAAAATAAGCTCAATTCGGAGCTTATTTATAGGCTTACAGCTATAAATGGTTATTGGAGTCCATTAAAACCCAAATGCCACCTGCTAGAACTTAATTGGACTTAAAATGTGGTTTTTACAAAGTTAAGGGGCTAAAAGTGTAAATTCGTAAACTAGAGGGTTAAAACTGCCAAAAACTGATTTTTCTAAGTCTGGGGACTGTTTTGGACATTCTTGAAACTTAAGGGACTGTTTGGAACATATAAGGACCTAAAGTACAATTATTAAAAAAATTGAAGGACTAAAAGTGTAATTTTGGAAACATAAGGGTTTAAAGTGTAAATGTTATATTTTCATAAACATAGGGATTGTTTTTGTAATATAGAAAACTTAAGGGTATTTCATGAACAAATGTGATTTTTAATAACCACTTAACATACCGGACGAGTTATATATTTTCCGGATATCCATACAAGTTAAACCACGACTTAATAAATATGAATATTTATTAAAAACGTTATAACGTATACTAAAACGTGTGTAAATCGTATACCTTCCCAAGAGCCATTAAGTGAATACAAATACATTAAACATTTGCACCACCACACAAGTGATAACAGTATATATAAACTAGCAATTTATTGTAGTTATGCATTGAGTCTTTAGCTAAACTCGTAACTAGAAGACTGGCCTGTGTATTACTAGTAATATGACGGTGGTGATTCATTTGCCATTCATGGATTATTATCATTTTCAGAGGACTATTTACAAATGTGAGGTTCATAGCCACCACGTTTTAATAATTATTAAAATGATTTTACAACTTTGTGGTGAGAACATGATTTGTATTTATAAATTGTGAACGCAAGTGTACATTTATACTATGATATACTGTTTGCCTAAGATAGACGATTAACCACTGAGCCCTTTATCATGAACTGTCAATTACTAGATTGTAAGCGCGAATGTTATAAATAGATCTATTTGGGATGACATCCCCGCTTTTGGGAGAGTAGCGCATCACTTGCGGTTTGCCGGACAACAAACGTATACCATGTCGGATTTGGGATGTTGCGGGTTAGAACATCATTCATGGGCAAATGTTGGCAATTTATTGCATTCATATACGTCGAGCTTCAGTGTCATGAGCTTAGGAAAACATAATTACTTTTTATGATGTTTGCATCTGTTGCTTAATCATACACTTGAAATCTTGCGGTCCTACTATTGATTTACACAAATCTATGAATTCACCAACTTTATGTTGATATTTTAAGCAGTTTTCTAAGGTCATAAGGTATGAGAGTGGCTCAATACATTGGGGTCACTCTTTGGAAAGAGTCAATACTAAAGATTTGGGCGTATTACATTTTGGGAACATTTGTTATAAACCGAAATCTTTACTTATATTGTCGAACAATTTAAAGCCATGAGCTTATGTAATGAACAAGCATTTTGTTAATCCAATGTATCTTTTTAAAACGACACGTTTAGTGGTCGTTCTCATATCTTGTGCTATTGATCTATGAAGAACTGCTCTCAGAAATACAACATTCCGCTGCTACCCAGATTTGGGGGTGTTACAGATTGGTATCAGAGCCAAGGTTATAGAGAACCAGGTCAAAAGTTTTTGTCTCGGGGGGGGGGGGGGGGTGAGAGGGGGGACTATAACCATTTTTCCAAAACCCTTAATTACAAACGAGGTTTGCACGGACCTGGCCATACATTACTTGTTTGCATCTAATATATATGCTTACATGACATACACTGTTTTTAGCAACTATGTAGTCTTACTAAGTGCTTACATGATTGATATACGCGTATATAAATTATACTACGTATATTACTATAAGAGTCTTATAAGTAATACTTATATAAGTTATTTTTGCTTTTTGCAGTAGTCATGTCTTATGCATCATCCGCTGTCACCTACACTTCCGTCTATACCGACTCCGAGCCAGACAGAGTCTTCTGGGGAGCCGATGAGGAAGTATCTAACGGTGGTTCTCCACGAGTCATTGTATTATGATACGATGGACTCCCTATACAGCTGGGAGCCCCACCATCACTGGATTACATACCAGGCCCAAAGGATCCACAGACACCGCCAGTACCACAGGACGAGGATGAGCGTGAGCCTATGTTCATACAGGCACATGATCCTGACTACGTGCCAGAGCCTATATACCCTGAGTATATACCATTGGAGGATGATCATGTGTTTTTGGTTAAGGAGCAGCCATTACCTCCTATTGTTTCACCTACTGCTGAGTCACCAGGATATGTTGTTGAGTCTGATCCAGAAGAGGATCCAAAGGAGACCGAGGATGGTCCAGTTAACTATCCTATGAATGGGGGAGATGATAGAGATGATGATGATGGTGATTCATCTAGGGATGACGCCGATGATAAGGATGAGGACGAGGAGGACGAGGACGAGGACGAGGAGGAGGAGGAGGATGAGCACTTAGCTCTGGCCAACTCTACTGTTGTTGTACCTACTGTTAAGCTTGTTTCCCCGCCCGAGGGAACAAATCCTGTTATACCACCACCCTCCACTGACATTACTACCACTGGAGCTAGGATTACTGTCCAGCTTCAGGCTTCCATATCCCTTCCACCAGAGGCAAAGGTTGAGATACTTCTAGCCATACCTACTCCACCACCATCACCACCTATCTCACTATCACCACCCTCTGCAGGGGAGCGCCTTGCTAGGTGCACGGCCCCATCTGCACATTCATCACCACCACCTGTGCCATCACCATTACTACCATCATCTGGGTGTCCAACCCAAATCCAGACACTCAGGATAGCCTCCACTCAGGCCCTTGTTGATGCGGTTACTGCCGCACTACCATCACCTCCACTACCACCACTACCACCATCTCTATACATACCACCACCTGTTGACCGTAGGGATGATATTCCCGAGTCCGAGCAGCCACCTCGCAAGAGGTCGTGCTTGTTTGCTCTAGGCTCCAGGTACGAGATCGGAGAGAGTTCTACTGCTAGACCTACAGGAGGTCGAGGGGTAGATTATAGGTTTGTCAGCACAGTAGATGCTGAAGCGAGACGACAGGGGATTAGTGAGGTTGGGTATGGTATTAGGGATACTTGGGTAGATCCGGCAGAGGCAGTTCCTGAGATAGCACCTATGACCGTGGGAGAGGTCAATACTAGGGTTACAGAGCTTGCTGAGCTCCATGAGCGTGATACACAGGACTTGTATGCTTTACTAGAGGATGCTCAGGATGGTAGGACTCGTATATCACAGCGAGTCGCTATGGACTCGCAGCGGGTCGACTTACTTATGGGGGATAGGATGACTCTCCAGGAGACAGTATGGATTGTGGAGGAGGAGGCCTATGCTTCCCGAGAGGCTTGGGCTCACTCGATAGGATTGAGTCAGGCGACCCATCAGGAGCTTCAGACCCACCGTGATCATGTGTATGCACACGAGACCCATATCCAGGCACATCAGGCACATCTACAGCTGCAGAGTACTCTCATTCAGACACAACACCAGGTATATAAGACTCATTTCCAGATGCAGCAGGCTGAGATGGCAGCGCTTCGAGAGACTAACCGTAGGCGTCAGGCACAGATGGTAGAGACTCTCCGAGTGATGAGAGACATGAGGCGAGAGATGAGTGACATGCAGGCTGAGTTGTTAGCACATCGAGAGCAGCAGAGGAGAGCTAGACAGCTAGGACCAGATGCTAGGATTCCAGATCACCAGGATGCTTCTGGGGATGCTGACAGTCACACCTAGTGGTTTATGTTATTTTGTCTTGCTAGGTCGTTGTACAGGCATGTTAAGTATTTGGGGTTTTCCCCGCTGGCATAGCCTTAGATCTTTTGTATTGTATTTTGTGTACCAAAAACTATTTCATGTAAAATTTTCCAAGTTATGAATGAAATAGATGTGTTATGTTGTACTATATACCTCTCTTGTGTTGTTGTCTCATCTGTAAATTATTGTATATCTTGTCATGACCTCACGTTTTGTCTCTTGTGAATTAGACGAATCATGGCACCTGTGACAAGACGAGGACCGAATACCCCTCCTAACAACACCAACCTAAACAACATGACTTCAGAATCCGTTCAAGCTATGATTGATCAAGCTCTTCTGCGAAACTCCACCAATGAGTCGGATAGCCACAATTCATACGGGGTGTATTACCGAAGGATGTTCAAAAACTACATGCCCTTGTTTTCTTCCTCTCTGACTTCATGAAATGTCAACCTTTGAACTTCAAAGGAAACGAAGGCGTTGTCGGTTTAACCCGGTGGATTGAAAAGATGGAATCAATTTTCAATATCAGTGGTTGTGCTATTGAAAATCAGGCTAAGTTTGCCACCTGCACTCTGTTAGGGGTTGCCTTGACTTGGTGGAATGGTCAGATAAGAACCTTAGGTCCTGATGCATTTTCAATGACTTGGGAAGTACTCAAGAAGAAAATGACGGACAAGTATTATCTGCAGGGTGAAATCAAGAAACTAGAAATCGAGTTGTGGAACCTAAATGTCAAAGGGAACGATGCTCCAACGTACACTGAACGTTTCCAAGAGCTAACCCTGATATGTACCAAGTTTGTAGCTAATGAAACTGAGAAGGTTGACAAGTACATCAGTGGACTCCCTGATAACATTTATGGAAATGTAAAGTCTTCCAAACCCAAGAAGTTGGATGAGACTATTGAGTTGGCCAACGACTTGATGGATCAGAAACTCCACACCTATGCGGAAAGGCAGACAATAAAAGGAAGGCCGATGATTCATCCAGAAACAACCATGGCCATCAACAACAACCCTTCAAGAGACAGAATGTCGCCAAGGTCTACAATATGGGGTCGGGTGAAAAAAAGCCGTATGGTGGATCTTTGCCCAAGTGCACCAAGTGCCATTTTCAATACAATGGCCCGTGTACTCAGAAATGCGACAAATGTAATAAGGTAGGGCACTTTGCCCGCGACTGCAGAGGTACTGGCAACACTAATGTTGCTAATGCTCAGAGGGACAATAGGGCAGTTCCCAAGGGGAATGGTTGTTTTAAATGTGGAGCTCCAGGACATTTCAAGAGAGATTGTCCAAAATTGAAGAATAAGGATGGAGGAAATGGGAATGCACAAGGCTGGGTATACGTAGTTAGAAATACAGAAAAGAATGGGAATGCATCGAGGAACCCGAACTCCAATGTCATCACGGGTACGTTCCTCTTAAACAACCGCTATGCATCTATCTTATTTGACCGTGGTGCCGATAGAAGTTTTATATCTACTGTGTTTAGTTCCTTGATTGACATCACCCCAACTCCATTAGAAAATAGTTATGACATCGAATTAGCTGACGGGAAAATAGTCGGGATAGACACTATTATACGGGGTTGCACTTTAAATTTCTTAAACCATCTGTTCAACATAGATCTAATGCCAGTAGAACTGGGTAGTTTCGACGTTATTATCGGCATGTATTGGTTAAGAAGGTGTCACGCCGGATCATGTGTGATGAGAAACTTGTTCAAATTCCCTATGGGAATGAAACCTTGATTTTTTGTGATGACAAAAGTAACAATGGCAGAGAATCTCGGTTGACCATTATTTCATGTTCAAAGGCTCAAGAGTACATGGCGAAAGGATGTCAGATCTTTTTGACACAGATATCCACCAAGAAAGAGGAGGACAAGTCGGAAAGAAAGCAACTTAAGGACGTACCAATCGTTTGAGATTTTTCAAAAGTGTTTCCCGAGGACTTGCCGGGTCTTCCTCCAGCTCGACCAATGGAATTCTAGATCGACTTGATTCCAGGAGCCGCGCCCGTAGCTCGAGCACCATATCGATTGGCACCGTCCGAAATGAAGGAATTGTCGGAACAACTACAAGAGCTTTTTGACAAAGGCTTCATAAGACCTAGTTCCTCACCTTGGGGAGCCCCAGTCTTGCTCATTAAAAAGAATGATGGGTCATTCAGGATGTGCATTGACTACCGGGAGTTAAACAAGCTAACAGTAAAGAATCATTATCCACTATCAAGGATCGACTATTTATTCGATCAACTCTAAGGATCCAGCATTTATTCAAAGATAGATATGAGATTGGGTTATCACCATCTAAGAGTACGAGGACAGGACATTCCAAAGACGGCATTCCGAACTCGGTATGGTCATTACGAGTTTCAGGTTATGCCATTCGGACTAACAAACGCACCTGCGGTATTCGTGGACCTCATGAACCGAGTATGCAAGCCCTACTTAGATAAGTTCGTAATCGTCTTTATTGATGATATACTTATTTATTCAAAGGACAAGAAAAAGAACGAAGAACATCTTAAGGCAATTTTGGAATTGCTTAAGAAGGAGAAGTTGTATGCCAAGTTTTCAAAGTGTGAATTTTAGATTCCGAAGGTACAATTTCTCGGTCACGTCATTAATAGCAGAGGCATTCATGTGGATCCAACCAAGATAGAATCTATCAAGGATTGGGCATCTCCTAAGACACCGATGGAGATCCGCTAATTTTTAGGTCTTGCTGGTTACTATCGAAGGTTTATTGAGGGATTTTTAAAGATTGCTAAATCAATAACGAAGCTTACTCAGAAGGGAATCAAATTTGATTGGGGAGAAAAGGAAGAAAATGCTTTTCAGTTAATAAAATAAAAGTTGTGCAGTGCGCCAATTCTGGCTTTACCTGAAGGAAGTAAAGACTTTGTAGCCTATTGTGATGCTTCATACAAGGGTTTAGGTGCTGTATTGATGCAGTGATTGCCATGTTCTCGACAACTAAATATTCATATAAAACTACACCACTCATTATTTAGAACTGGATCAGTGGTGTTTGCCCGAAAAATATGATACAAATATCTATATGGAACCAAATGCACCGTGTTTACCGACCATAAAAGTGTCGTTCTTATATATCTTGTGCTATTGATCTATGAAGTGACACGCCCCAGATATCCTTATTCCGCTGCGACCCAATTTGGGGTTGTTACATTCGTTATCACCCAGGGAAGGCAAACGTAGTGGCCGATGCATTGAGCCGTAAGGAACGGATTGAGCCATTGCGGGTTCGAGCCTTAGTTATGACTATTGGCTTGTATCTTCCCAAACAAATACTAGAAGCTCAGATCGAAGCCCTAAAACCAGGGAATCTTAAGAATGAAGATGTAGGCGATATGATCAGAAATGATATACCCAAGGAAAAGTTGGAACCATGCGCCGATGGGGTTTTATATTTAAACAGCAGGAGTTGGTTACCTTGCTATGGCGACTTAAGATCCGTGATTATGCACGAATCCTACAAGTCAAAATATTCTATTCATCCCAGTTCCGACAAGATGTACCAAGACATGAAGAAGCTATATTGGTGGCCCAATATGAAAGCTGACATCGCCACCTATGTTAGCAAGTGCTTGACGTATGCAAAGGTCAAGGACAAACATCAAAGGCCATCAGGATTGTTAGTACAACCAGCAATACCCGAGTGGAAATGGGATAATATCACGATGGATTTTATCACCAAGCTTCTTAAGTCGTCATAAGGTTTTGACACCATCTGGGTAATTATGGATCGACTTATAAAATCTGCTCACTTCTTGCCAATTAGGGAGAATGACCCATTGGACAAATTGGCAAGGTTGTACCTGAACAGGATAATAGCAAGACATGGAATACCTGTTTCAATCATCTGTGATCGTGATGGGAGGTTCACATCAAATTTCTGGAGATCATTTCAGAAAGCTTTGGGTACATATCTGAGTATGAGCACTGCGTATCATCCAAAAACCGACGGCCAGAGTGAGAGGACTATTCAAACTCTTGAGGACATGCTACGTGCTTGCGTGATCGATTTTGGAAAAGGCTGGGTTAACCATTTGTCATTAGCCGAGTTTTTGGATAACAACAGTTATCACGCTAGCATAAAGGCCGTACCTTATGAGGCACTCTATGGCCGAAAATGTCGATCACCTATGTGTTGGGCCGAAGTTGGAGAAGCTCAACTGACTGGTCCATAAATGATCCAAGAAACAACGAAAACCATTGTCCTGATCAAGCAGAGAATTCAAGTTGCTCAGGATCGACAAAAGAGCTATGCTAATTTAAAGCGAAAGCCGATGGAGTTCAAAGTTGAGGATATGGCTATGCTCAAGCTCTCACCTTAGAAAGGGGTTGTACAATTTGGTAAGCGGGGCAAGTTGAACCCGCGATATTTCGGACCTTTCAAGGTGTTAGCCAAGGTTGGGAAGGTTGCCTACAGGCTGAAACTTCCTCAAGAGTTGAGCAGGGTTCACCATACTTTCCATGTGTCTAATCTGAAGAAATGTTACGCTGACGAACCATTAGCTATGCCGTTGGAAGGAATTCACGTTGATGATAAGCTCTAGTTTATGGAAGAGCCCGTTGAAATCATGGAACGGGAGATCAAACGATTAAAGCGAAGCGGACTTTACTCACTTATTGTTTGAAGGTGTTTTATATACTGGTAGTCCACTATTCCAATCTTTATCAGTTAATAAAGAGCATGATTGCTGAAACATAAACGGGTCACCTAATCAAAAGATAAAGACAGAACGTTATTTGTGATTCTATTGCTCTAGTAATATAAAACACGATTGTAACATTTCTTAATTTCAGGTCATTTTACGACTCTATTATTCTTCACTATTTATTTTAGTCCGATACGCGTTTACTTTTAATTTAACTTTTAAGCTAAATCGCGTAGACTTGAAATAATCATTCAATGTAAACGGTCACCAAATAAATTAAGGTTTACGTCAAGCAAGTGTTAGGTAATTAATTGGAAGATAATTATTGACTTTGCGCGTTTTATTTTTATTGGTCACGTAAAAGGCTTACGTTTCATAATAAAATACGTTTAGACACACTCCAAAAATACCTAGACTTACCTAGACTCAAACCAATAACCAATTTTAAACCTTAAACATAAAAATTATTCAATTCTTATGTTAATAACCCATTATGGCCGAATAGGAGTAAACAAAAACCATAACACATTGGATACTTACACAATCTTGTACAACAATTAGCTTATAAATGGAATGTACTTAGAAACTAATACCCTTTGTGTAAAAATCACACATAATCTCCTTTTGATACAAGCCCTACTCGTCCCACATGCCTAAACCACTAGAAAATCTACACTAAGTACATGTACATCAAGAGTTTAATTAAAACATGTCCTTAATGTTCCTAGTTAACTTAATACACAATGGATAATAACCATTTGATCCTTTTGCCCTTTTGATACCCGCGGCAAGCAAAGCACCAACACACAAACCATAATATTTCCAAATCCTAAGAAATCTTATACCATGATCATGTAATTAAGAGGTGTACTTGGAGAGGTATTATCAATACCATTTGAGATTAACTAGAAACCTCAAAACCACCACTTAGGGTATGGTTTGGTTTAAGTTAGGGACTAGAGAAAGCTAACTAATCCTAAAGGCTATATAAACCCACTCATGCATAACACAAAACACTTCTTACAAACACTTAACAAGTCTCTAAACAAAAACCATCCTTGTTCTCCCTTTTGTTTCGGGACACCACTGTCGCAACCAAACCACACCATAACACGACGTCACAATAATTTTCAAGAGGCTAGGGACTTTGTTAAAATAGATTTACCCTTAGAACAACGGATCCGGAGGGATGGTAAAATGAAAGAGATGTGTAGCCATTATAATAGAGAGAAAGGAGATGAAATGGGAAGAGGTGTGTGCT
>BQNB010055915.1:0-37100 GCA_026074375.1 Tanacetum coccineum
GGTGCCCAGGCTACGGGTGCAGCACCAGGTATCAAATCGATTTGAAATTCCACTTGTCGAGTCGGAGGAAGACCCGGCAAGTCCTCAGGGAATACATCAGGAAAATCCTGGATGATTGGTACGTCCTCAAGTCGCTTCTTCTTCGACTTGTCTTCCGTCTCCTTTGTATTAACGTTTGCCAAAAAGATTGGACATCCTTTTAGCATGTATTCTTGTGTTTTGGTGTACGATATAATGTGCAGATTAGCCTCGTGTCCCCGGTTTCTTTAGTCACCGTGAACAATTAGTGTTTCATTTCCCCAAGGGATACGAACGATCTTCTCGGCACACACAATGATTGCTTGGTACTTTACCAACCAATCCATACCAATTATAGCGTCGAAACTACCAAGTTCTACGGGCATTAAGTCTATGTTGAATGGGTGGTTCAGGATATTTAATGTACAACCCCTAAGGATAGTGTTCAACCCAATTATTCTCCCGTCGGCTAGTTCAACGTCATAATAGTGATCTAATGCAGTTGGTGTGATATCAATTTGGGAGCTAAATGCAGTAGACACAAAACTCCTATCGGCACCAGTATCGAATAAGATAGAAGCATAGCGGTTGTTTAGAAGGAACGTACCCGTCACGACGTTGGAGTCTGGGTTTGTCCCTGCATGCCCTACCGCATACACCTTGGCTGGAGCATTGCCACCTCCAACTTGGTTACCACGGTTGTTGTTGTTTTTCAGCTTTGGACATTCCCTCTTAAAATGTCCCTGAACTCCACACTCATAGCAAGTAGGCTTCTGACCCGACCCAGTGCCCTTCTGGTTGTTAGCATTCAGTGACCCCTTTGGATTATTAGCATTGTTGCCAATTAGCAGGAACCTTGCAATCCACGAGCCAGAGGGCCAACTCGATTGCACTGTGCATTTTGGGAGCACACGGACCATCGTGGTGATAATTGCACTTAGGGCATAGGGGTTTAGATCCCCGTATAGCTTCTTCTCACCAGTCCCTGCAACATAAGCCATGCCGGTGTTCTGCCTCTTGTTTTGTGGTTGTTATTGTTGTTGTTGGTTATTATCTTGCTTTCTCTTATTCTCTGTCTGACGATCAACAAAAGTGTGGATTTTCTTATCCATCGGCTCAGTTGCGATTTCAACTACTTCTTGCATTGTCTTTGGTTTAGACGCCACTACACTCCCATGAATCATGTCGGGAAGACCACCAACATATTTTTCAATTTTACCAGATTCTTTGGGAAACATCCTCCCGCACAACAAAGCCAATTCCTGAAAGCGTTGGGTATAACTTGACAAGTCAGTACCCTTCACCTTCAGATCCTAAATCTCCATTTCCAATTTCTTGATTTCATTTCGAGGACAGTATTTGTCAGTCATCATTTTCATGAGTGTTTTCCATGGCATACCGTAAGCGGCATTATGACCAACTGTCTTGACATGAGTGTTCCACCATGTTAAATCAACTGAATGGAGAGTGCAAGTAGCAAACTTGACTTGATTCTCCACTATACAATTACTGATGTGGAAAACAGACTCCATTTTTTCAAACCATTAAGATAGACCAGTAACTGCTTCCGTGCCTTTGAAGTTTAATGGTTGACATTTGAGAAAGTCAGTGTAAATACATTCACGGGCAGTTCGTTCTGTCCTTCTAACACCCGTTCCTGAAATATGGCTATCATCGCCATTCGTATTTCTGTCAGCATCACGTGCTGCCAAAGCGGCAGTAACGCCTTGGTCATTTATTTCCTTCAGTTGGGAATTATTGGACACAATGTGTTACGGGGTTTGTGGTCTTGATTGTTTTTGGGTATACAACCCATCGTGGTCCTTTTCTTTGGGCCAAGTTTCTTCAAATCATAAGAAAATATAATTATACCTATTACAGCAGAACCCCTAACCCCCCCCCCCCGTACATGACCCCCGCACCCCCACCCTACACTCACAAAAACAACGATTAGCACATCAATCGTAAGTTAACTATCCAACAAACACTGCCTGGGTTATGACGACTCAACACAGGCAGGAAATGATTCAAAACAATTAGATATTACGAAAGGCCAGAATACGACATAGAAGAAAGTAGGCAGGAAAAATCCCAAGTAAGTCAAGAACTAGAGACTATTGAAGACAAGACAAACTCAAGTTAAGGGACATTGCATGGATTGAAGGAGACGCTTATCCCCCAAGCTATGTTTGAAGCACACAGTGAGTACACGGATTAGATTGTGCAGTATTTCAACAAGAACATGGGACCGAAAAAAGAGCCTTGCTACCACTACCTAACTTACTTGCAACTATATGCTTCTAACTGAAATCTGAGGTGTTACTAAAATTAAACAAAACAAAACTAGCCTCTAAATACATATTCATTAACGAAAAATATGAAGCTATCTATAATAACCACATTAATTAATCAAGTGTAGAAAAAGTATAAGCTTAACGAAAAAGTCAGAAAACTAGATTTCATTCCAACTAAAACAAAAATGCAGGGTTAAGACATACTGTAGTAACGCTAACCGACTGCGGGCGTCTTTAATCAGAACGAATGAAAAGTATAAGCCTTAATAATCAGAAACTTGTTCCTTAAATAACAGAGATAGGCTTCTAACAAAGACCCAATATATTAAAATGGCATGAGAAACTAATTAGACAAGACTTAAGACAAGAAAAAGAGGAAAATCCAGATAATAAAAAATTGATAAACAAAACTGCGAAAAATGCCATGCCCTCTAAAAAGTTCCTGGGGATTAGGGAATGATTGGAAAATCAATTAGATTATAATCTAATAACAGAAGGTATTAGGATATAATACTGTTCCTACACCCCTTACCTACCTCTCAACCCTCCACTTATACCAGCTTGTATTAGTGTCGATTTATCAAGTTCAGTGAATTTATGAAAGTAAAAGCACCTGAATTTTGACAGGATATTGGAGTATTAAGAGAAACGATAAGGAGTGCAAGTGAAAAATTGTCCATCAAACGGCGAGCCAAGATCAAGAAAACTTACAGATCGCTCCAATAATCTGAACGAATTGGTCTCTGAAGGAAGGTAGATAGAAGATGACGATTGTGAGGTTTTAAACTCCTTTAAAAAATTATGGCGGTTCAAAAAGCCTAAGCCAAAGCAATAATCAAACACTAGAAAAGTTAAGTCCAAACAAACCCTAGTGAGAACAACAGTGACAAGCTGAATACTCCAAAGCCTAGAAACATGAGGAGTTGATATTTTAGTAATTACAGTTCCAACAAACACCATCAACGCTTGTTTTTGTAGACTGGGTGTAGTGAAAAAAAACCATACTAATTAAAGACTGATGAATATTACTGATAAAAAAGAGAGTGACAAAAAACCTAAATTTTGAACAACATGTGAAAATATGTGTGACAAGGAGTCAAACTGGGAAGATTCAACCAGTTCGGACTCTAAATGTCACCATGTAGGGTAAATCTATTAAGAGAACTTGATCTCTCTTCATCACTTCTAAATTCCTAAATAAGATTTTGTCAGTCCAACAAAGCAGTTATTAAACCAATCTTAGACTTAATACCTAATAGTGATGTTTAGAAGACCAAACTAATAACTGATAACAGTGCATAAACCCCATTTACAAATTGTTTGGTCAAACCCAAGGACAAATAGTTTTGTTCAAAAGGCAACATTCATATCATTAAGTAAGACCTTTTTATAAGTTTACCAAAACAAAAACAGCATAACTTAAAAGACCAAAAATATATTTGAGTAACAACCCAAAGTTATTAATACTGCTAAATATACATTTCTGTCTTAATAACTGATGGGAGAGCAAGGATTAATGCTGTAAACAGAACCTACAGCAATAAGCATGAGGCGCGCAATGGAAGACCCTACAAAAGAAAAAAAGCATATACTTGAGATACCACCCAAGAGATACTTACAACTATGTCGGACAAATACTATTTATGTAGATTGTAAACAAGCATAAATAGACTCAGATAATTTATCCCAACACACTGGTAGAAACTCCAACGTCCGAAATGGCGAATACGGTACCAAATTATCACACTTAAAATTCACAATTACTTATGAATCCAAAAAGTAATGTATCCTTTGTAAATTGCAATTTAATTCTATGTATTTAAGACTAACATATCGCAGGCACTAGGTTCCAACAAAAGAACCTAATAGTAGTAGATTTTTAAGCGGGTGAGGTAAAATTGGAACATGACAGAATGAGAAGGTACTAATAGCGTGTTTGGCGTGTTAATACACACAACAACCCACACAACAATCAAAATAGTATCATACCCATATCACATGCTTAATACAGGCAAAGAAAGAACTTGGCATCGTTCCAATAACGCACACGTTTAGCGTGCGTAATAGCAACTATTCAAATCCGACTCCATAAACAGTTGAACAACATATTGATAACCCAAAATATTTATGTTACAGGGTTCCTACGTCACTCCTTAGACTTCTCATGTGAAGATTTGGCAATTATCACACGGTCAGATCAAACAGTATACAATAGGGTTAAAAGCTAGAATCAAAATACATTATGGATAGCGTCCAAGCAGATTAATAATCTAGCGTAAAAATCATAAATATGTGTTTAATATCAATGCATCCCATAATGAATTCTATGCCAATAAAGACGCCTAGGACTAAATCACATTTCACAGGATGACAATGGCAACTGGTAAAGAAAATCAATCAAATCCGCTATGGCTGTAATTTGCCAAAAACTATAAAAGTCCACAATAGATACCATCAATCTCAGTACAAGACGTACATACTCTTTGAACAGATGATGAAGGACAACAGCATGATAACAATAATTCGAATAAAATGATATTCAGAGACTCAAATAACTCAGACTAAAAGCAAGCAACACGATACGTACAACAACAAAAGAAGTAAATTATGACTATACAAAAAGATTCATGTCAAACAGGGGAGGATAGTAAAAAGATATTCATATAAGGAGTCATAGAACAAGACCTTCAACACTAATCAAACAACAAAAAAAACATCAGAACATCACAACACAATAGTCAATACAACATCAACAAACAAAAAAAAATCAGGAACACAAACATAATATAAAATCAAGTCAAACAAAAAAAAAAATCAAATCACAGTCATAATCAAAACAAGCAAAAAATAAAATCAACATAAATTATCAAATAATATACAAGAAATCTCAGCCAATACAAAGCAAAAAACACAAACAATATCATAAACAAAGAATTCAAAAACAAAATAAAAAACATCAACCATAATAACATCCAAAAAAACAATGTTCAAACACAAAACAACAACAATCACACAATAATCAAAATCAAACATCAAATCAACGCACATCATATCCACAACAAAACAGATCAAAAACAAAAATCCACAAGTAACAAAATACCATAAAACAAATACAAAAAAATCTAATTATTACAAACACAAAATATCAAATTAACAAAAAAAACCAACCAACAATCAGGAACAATCAAAATACAACACAATTACAATCCAAAATAAATCAAACATACAACTACTAAAACACAAAAATCCAAAACGAAAACTACAAACAGAACAATCCACAAACAACCTATATCCAAATCACACTGCAATAACAGAAACAAAACACAACAATCAAAAAAAACGGAATAAAAAAAAACACATCAAAAATAACCAACAAAAAAAAAAACAAACACATCACAAAAAAACACCAAAATAACATCAACCAAAAAAGACTCCAGACAATAAATACAAAAATAAATTCACAATAGAACACATTAACTAATCATATACATGTACAAACAAACAAAACTAAAATCAAAGCAAAACAACACACAAACATTTCATAAAAAAACTCAATCCAAACATCAAAAACTACAAAAAAAATCAATATCAAATCAACAATCAAGAAAACAAAAAAAAAAAAGTCAAACAACCCAAGAAACACTTCCAAAAAAAAAAAAAAAATCCATACAAGAAAGCAAACACTAAAACACATCCAAACACATAACCACTCAAACATAACCAAAAAAAATCAACAAAACAAAGGCCCAAAATTAAAACAAACAATAACAAAAAACATAAATCAAAAACATTAAACGACAAAAATATTCACCATACAAATCAAACATCACAAAACAAACCAAAAAAAAAATCAAAGCAAACAACATAAACCAAAAACACAATCTACACAAAGTAAGCAATGAAAATCAACTAAAAACTAAATCACTCCACAAAAGAAACAAAATTCACATCAAACAACAAAATTTAATACATACATAAGCACAGACCAACAACAATAAATCCAACACAACTCAAAGAAAAGCAAAAAATTCAAAAAAAAAACAAACATACAAAAAAAAGCTAATCACATAAAATCAACATAACTCAACTCAATAACACAAACAAACAAATATGCGAGTGACAAAACAGTCCAAAGATCCATAACAAAAGCCAACCATAATGCAAAACACCAAACAAAACACATTACAAAAATCACATATTCCAACATCAACAAAAAAACATAACTAAACGCAAACGAATCGACAAAACCAAGAACAAATCAATTAACCAACAAATGACAACAAACAAAACAACAAACAACTAATCAACAAATAACCTAACGATTAAAAAAATCCAAAAATACCAAACAAACATAATCAATAAATCGAACAAACTAACAATCAAACAAACACACCAAACAAAAGATACAAAAACCAATCAACTAAAAACAAAAAACACGCAAAAAATAACAATCAAACAACACAACAAAATCAACCAACAACAACCAACAAAAACATATCAGCAACAAAAAACAAACATCAAAAAAAAACAAAAAAACAAAATGAACACTACAAACCATAAAAAGAACATCAAACAAAACACCACTCTCAAAATCTAATACGAACAAATGTATCAAGACACACAACAAACAAAAAACAATAACATCACAACATAACAAAAAAATAACAAAACCAAAAACAAACAATACCATAAAAAATAAAAAGAAAAACAACAACAAAAAACAAAACAAATATAAAATACCAAAAAAATTATAACTAAACTAAATCAGTAACACAAACAAAAAGATCAATAAAATGATGAAAAAGAACAAACAATCAAAAACACACACAATTAGTCAAATCAAGAAAAAAATTCAAATAATATACACAAAAAAAACAAAAATATCAAACCAATGGCCAATAACTAATGTATTACATCCAGAAAATCACGAACAATCAACAAACAAACATGAAAAAACTTCAAACAACAAAAAACAACAACTAATACCAGAATCACTAAACAAAACCACAATCACAACCAAAAACATTCCACACAAAACAACAAGTCACAAGAAAAAAACAAAAAACTTCACAAACCCACAAAAGAACAAACTAATCAATCAATCCAAACACAATTCACCAATCAAGATTCATCAATGAAGCTAAATCAACAAAAAAAAATTACAAAGAACAATTAAAAATATAAATAAACATAACATCAAAAGCATAAATCAAAAAAACAACCCATTACCACGATAAAAAGCAAAGACTATCAAAAACAATAACAACTAGAATAATTACAACACCAACAAGAATAAACCAACACGCAAGTCTCGTTAACAACATAACACAAATCAACAAAAAAATCAACATCAACAAAAAAACAAAAACAAAACAAATTCAAGAACAAACAACAAAACAAACACGAAACATGAAAACAACAAAAAACCAAAACAAAAAACTTCAAACAACAAACAACAATCAAATAACAAAATTTAATAATCCATAATAAATAACAGAAAACAAACACCAGCTACACAAAACACAACATCAAGACATCAAACATACAGCAATGATTCACAAAAAACAGACACAACATATAAAAAAAATCGCAACAGTCAGACATACACAACTCCAAACCAAACAACAAATATTCACCAACATACAAAATACAAACAAAACATAAAAAACACACAACGTGACACACAAGAAAATAACAACCACAATGACAACAAAAACAAAAATCTATGACAAAAGCATAAAAGCAAAAAACAAAACCAAAATCAAAACAAAAAAAAACACGAAAAAAATAAAACAACCTCTAAAAACCATACTTTCACAAACAAAAAACAAAAAAAAAACAACTCACAGAAATCACAAACAAACGAAATAAACAGAAAAACCAGACATTACATATCATACAAAAACGATAAACAAAACCGAAAAACAAAAAAAAAAAAGTAAAACATACAACTAAATAACAAAAAAAAATAACGCACACAAAAAATCACAGATCAACATACAAACAATAAACTAACAATATGCAAACCACACCAACAGAACACTAAAAACCATAAAAGACATATCAAACAAACAGTAAGCACATAATCAAGCACAAAAAAATTCCTCAACCAAAAAACAAAAAGCATCACGTACAGCAAGACAAATAAATTTCACAAATCCAAAAACAAAACCACCACAGAACAAAACAAAACAATGAATAAAACAAATCAAACAACATCAAAAAACACAACAACAAGAAAGACAACAACAACAAAGAAAGAACCATAAAATGACTAAAATCATTCAATAAAGATCTACAACCTCAACAAATAAAAACCATACAAGCAGTCTCAAAGCAAAATGAAATGAATAATAACCACTCACCATCCAAATCAACAGCATAATTCAACAATATACATAAAACCATACAAACGACAAAAAAAAAACACATATAGCATATAATCACAAAATGTCAAATCAATAAATAACACATCAAGGTCAACCAATTAAAATAAAACCAACTAATAACAAGAAATAAACAGTCAAACAACAAGCATAACAATCCTAACAAACACAATCACACAAACACAAAAAAGAACAACGCCCAAGGACAAAAAAAACATAACAGACATTAACAATAATTTCCATAATTCAACAAAACACAACCAAAATCAAATCATAAACACACAACAAAACACAACAAACACAAAACGAAAAAACTCAAATCAACAAAACCTTCAATCAATTGTGAATATCCTAACCAGAAAGTAAATATCCACAAGAACAACAAATACAAAAATAAACAAAGCAATAAAAAAGAAAACAACGAAATAACAAAACTAAATACAACAAAAAACAATCAACACAAAAAAATACAAGACAAAACATCACAACAATCATCCTAGGACAACCAAAAAAATCGACAATATCAAACATCACACGAAAAAACAAATCATACACCACTCAATCAAACCAAAAAATAACAAAACAACAAAACACAAAAAAAACATCAAACATAAACATACATTAATACAAACCATCACAAAACCATTACACATAAACACACATATTCAACAAAACAAAATCACAATATAATAAGCAATCAAATCGAAAAATAATGCGAAACAAAAAACCATCATAAAAAACCAATCAAATTACTAAAACAATATATTAACAAAAAAAGAATACACACACCTAATACAAAACTACCAAACATGAACAAAAAACACACAACAAATCACAGAAGTAAACTAAAAAAGTATCACACAACAAACAAACACAAAATCATCCAAAATCATAAAAAACACAAAAACAACTAACCAAAAAAAACACAAGGACAATAAACTCAATTCCACACACAATAAAAATCAGATTACTTCAAAAAACTACTAAGACAAACACTGAAACACAACCTATCTACAAAAATCATGACACACAATAAAGAAAAAAACACAATTCAACCAAAATAGTCCAACAAAATCAACAAACCATAACAAAATAACATTATTAAAAAAATACAACAAACACGACAACTCATAAAAACCAAAAAAATCAAATAATAAAAGTCTACCACAAAAAACATCACACAAAAAATAAAGCAAAATAAAATATCATCAAACCACAATAAAACAAAAAACCTATGCAAAAAAAAGCCAACAGATGAACAAAAAAAACAAAACAAAACATAACGAAAATCAAATACAATCACTTCAACAAACAACCAAAAATCAACGAATACAACTATGTAACATCCTAAAACTAATCAATCAAAATCCAAATCAAGTCTGAAAAAACATTCAATGTCCAAAAAATCCACAAAAGAACATCAAAAAATCAAAACACACAAAAACATCAAAAACAACATAACATCAAACACATATTCATAACAACACAAACAACATATCAACATCATCACACACTCACAACAAAATCAATAATTCAAAAACAACAATCAAACCAAATATATTCCATCAAAAAAAAATTCAAACCAATACAAACAAAAAAAAAAAATCGAATGCCAACAACAAAATCAATATCCAAAGAAAAACTATCAATAATCACACACAAAAGCACACCAAATAATAATCAAAAAAACAATCAAAATAAAGAAAAACAACACAAATAACAATAATCATACAACAAAACAGAATACTCAAAAAATCGAAACACAAAACACAAACATATAACAAAACAAAGTAAATTATCACAAACAACACAAAACAGTAAAGCAAAAAGAACAACATGCAAAAAATAACAGACAAAAAACATATCAAAACAACTACAAAACAACTTCAGACAAAACAACAACCAATCAACAAATTCACGAATTCCAAAACCATAACAACACAAAAAAAGGTCACAAAAACAAAAAAACATCACAATAATCAACAATAAATAACACGATCAATCAATCCAACAATAACAAATCAAACACAGCAAAATTCAAAAAAACAAACTCACAAACAAACAAAAAACAAATCAAAAAAACTAGACTACAATCAAAAAAAAACAAACCATCAGCATCAACTACATCAACATAATATTAATAAACAAATAAAAACAACAATAACTTCAAAACACAACAACATCAACAAATCACAAACACACACATCAAAACAAAAAACAACAAAAAACAAAACAAACAAAAAAAAAAACCATCAAAAACCAAAAAAATTCACACACACAAATAAACATCAACAAAATACCAAATTAACAACAAACACAAGACAAGACACATCATCACACATACCCAAAGCAAAAATCAAATCACCAAAAAAACAAAAACAAAATCAAACATCATCACCCATCATCAACACAAACTACAAAAAAAACCACAAAAACGAAAAGAAACAATCAAACACAATAAATCAAAAAATACACACCACACAAATCACACACATAAAAAACAAATCACAAAAAATCAAAAACCACAACAAAACCAACCACAAACACCAAACATCACACACACACCAAAGAAAACCCACCAACACAAAACAACAAACAAAAAACCACATCAAACACAAAAATAAACCCACATACAAAACCTCAAACACAACCCGACACCAACCAACAACTCAAACAACCAAAACACCACCATCCCATACAATCACCATTGCAAATAAAACCTCAAAAAACACCAGCACAAAAACACAAACAAATATCACAAACAAATACCCACAAACACACACACCACACCAACCAAACACAAAACGAAACACAATCACCACACTACAATACAAACCAAACCCACACATCCACCCATACAATCCCACCAACACACCACCCACCTTCACCACACCAATCAACAATATCAACACAACTCACCACACAACCCAACACCACCCTCCCACCACAAAAGACCCAACACACACAACTCACCCCAACCCCCACCACCGCAACCAAAACGACACCCCCCACCCAGAAACACCAACCAATCGACACCCCACACCCCCCCAAACCACCCACCCCAACCACCCACTCCACCCACTACCCCCCCCAACCACCACACACCCACCCCCCTATCACCAACCTAACTAAACCCCCCTCAACCTCCCCCCCCCCAATAAACCCCCCCAACCAACACCCCCAGCACCACCACCCCCATCCCAACCCCTACACACACCCCAATACAACACACTCACAACACAATCACCTAAAAAACACCCAAACAAACCCCACCCACCCCACCCAACAAACACCCCAAACAACCACCAACCACATCAACCCCGACCAAGCCACAAACACTCACACCCCCCCCCACCCACCCACGCCCACAACCAACCCCCACCTACCACCCCCCTACCTCCCCCCCACCCCCCCCACCCCACCCCCACCCCCCCCCCCCCCCCCCCCCCCCCCACCCCCCCCCCCCCCCCCCCCACTCCCCCCCCCCCCCCCACAAACCATCGAACAGCACACCCACCACCCGCACAGCCCCAAATCAGGACCCAACACCACCACACCCCCACCCCACCCAACAGCCACAAACACTACCGTACACCACCCCAACCACCCCAAACCCCCAAATCAAACAACACCCACAACACACCACACAAACCCACCCACCACAACCAACACTCAAACCACCAAACCATCCAACCACAAAAACCAAAACCAACAACACCCCCACACACCACCCCACAAACTTCCCAACCAACCACAAACCACCACACCAAACCAAACAACCACCCGCAACACCCACAAACCAACAACACCCTCCAACAACCCCCCCAAACAACCCCCCAACACCACTAACCAAACCCAACCCCACAACACAACACTACACACACCACACCAGCAACATCAAAACAACCACACAAACACCAATCCACCAAATCCAAAACCAAACCACCCGCACAAAACATATATGTCTTCTTCTTGTAGATCCACTTACTTTTAACAACTTTTGCATTTGGTGGAATCACTACAAGTTTCCAGAATTTATTATCATTCATGGATTGCATTTCCTCGTTCATAGCAACAAGCCACTTTTTAAATTCAGGGTCTGATAAAGCTGCTTTATAATTAGCAGGTTCATAAAGATCCCCTAAACTGTGCTCTTCAACTTCAATATTGAAGGACAGTCGATCTGGATCGATCTCTACATTTAGACACAATCGATCAGGAACTTTATGTGTCCTTACAGATCTACGAACACGAACAACATCCTCTTCTTGAGAGACAATCGGGGCAAGACTTTCTTCCTCAATAGGATGTTCGCTAGTGTTTTCAGAAGGTAAATTATCTTCATCATCTAATTCTACATTTCTCCCACTCTCCTTTTGAAGTATGAAATCTTTTTCTAAGAAATCTGCATACCTCTCAACAACTATTTTGTTTTCAGGTGGGTAGTAGAAATAGTAACCCATAGTTTCCTTAGGGTATCTTACGAAGATACACTTAACAGATCTTTGTTAAAGTTTATCAAGCGTGTGACGTTTCACATATGTCTCACATCCCCAGACCTTTAAGTAAGACAAGTTAGGAACTTTCCCATGCCATAGTTCATATGGAGTCTTGTCTACCTTCTTGGTTGGAACCATATTGAGAATGCGTGCAGCAGACTCTAGAGCATAATCCGAAAAGGATAACGGCAAAGTTGTAAGACTCATCATTGATCGAACCATATTTAACAAGGCACGATTACGCCTCTCAGACACACCATTATGTTGTGGCGTGTAAGGAGGTGTAACATGTTGAATAATTCCATAAGCCTTTAGATAGTCTTTAAATTCTTGACTAATATATTCACCACCACGATCTGATCGTATGGCCTTAATAGTCTTTCCGAGTTGATTTTCAACTTCATTCTTGAATACCTTAAATGTTTCAAAGACTTCATGTTTATGCTTAAGTAAATAAACATAACCATAACGACTATAATCATTAGTAAAGGTAATGAAGCAACTAGCACCTTTCGTTGACACATGTCTAAGTGGACCACAAACATCAGTATGAATTAATCCAAGTATATCTTTAACTTTCACAGTTTTATGTGAAAAAGGTTTTCTTGTCATCTTACCAAATATACAAGATACGCATTGATCAAACGGTTCATTATCCGTAGGTTTTAAAAGTCCATCATGTTGTAACTTTTCAATACGTTTCTTGTTTATATGTGCAAGACGACAATGCCAAAGATATGAAGAATCCAAATTAGGTTTAGTTCTCTTATTGCTAATAGAATATATTAAATTAACGATAGGTAAAGTAGAATCACTCATATCAATTTCATAAATACCATTAACAGTAATAGCATTAAAATAAATCATATTATTCATTGAAACTGATAATCCTAAATCTGTAAAACATTGGGTAAAACCCTTATTAACCAAACGAGAAACTGAAACAACACCCCTACTAATAGAAGGTGCATAATGAAAATTGTCAAAAACAATAATTAAACCATTTGGTAAAACTAAGTCAAAACTTCCAATAGCTTCCACTTCCGCGCGCAGACCATTGCCCACGTAC
The DNA here is from genome assembly GCA_026074375.1 of Tanacetum coccineum. Taxonomy (NCBI): domain Eukaryota; kingdom Viridiplantae; phylum Streptophyta; class Magnoliopsida; order Asterales; family Asteraceae; genus Tanacetum; species Tanacetum coccineum. The sequence continues at coordinate 14,267 of BQNB010055915.1, forward strand.
AAGTAGAGACTACCACGCTTCAGCTTCTTTGCTCCTCTAAGTCCCTGTTTTGTGATACAAATGTGAGTACCACAACCAGTGTCATACACCCAGGAATTTTTAGGAAATGCAAATAATTCAATAGTATAAATACCTGAATAAGTGGATGAAACATTTTGACTTCCAGTTTTCTTCTTTTTCATCAATTCAGCTATATACAAAGGACAGTTCCTTTTCCAATGTTCTTCCTCTTTGCAGTGGTGACATTTTCCATCTTTTTTCGGACGCTCTTTCTTGTAAGGTTGAGGCTTTTTGGGTTTAGTAGGATAAGAGTTTTTAAGACCCTTCCCTTTCTCTTTCCCTTTAGCCTTACCTTGCGGTTTATTCTTCTGGACTCTACCACTTTGAATTGCCATCACATGTGGTGTAGAGGAAGCACCAACAATTTGTTGCTTGTTCCTCTTAATGCTTTTCTCAAATTCAATAAGCAATGAATGCACTTCACTTATTGTCTTCTCCATTGATTGCATATTGTAATTTTGCACAAAAGCTTGAAATTCACTTGAAAGTGAATTCAAGATAAAACTGATAGACACTTTATCAGGAAAAGCATAGTTGAGTGTAGCCAATTGATCCAGATAGCTTTTCATCAATAGAACATGATCGCTAACGGATTGTCCTTCAGCCTGCTTACATGAATGGAACATGTTCACCAACTCTTGGAGTTCAACACCCGGAGGTTTTCCATACATCTTTTGGAGCTCAGTAATCATCTCTTGAGGAGATTTGTTTTCAAATTGCTGATAGAGTTTTGGAGACATAGTTCCAAGCATCAAACAAGCAACTTCATTGTGACGATCAAAAAGAGCATTCCAATCAGCAAGAGCTTGATTATCAGCACTTGCGGCAGGTGCAGGTGGCAAGGGTGTTTCAAAAACATCCTGTAATTTTTCAGTACGCACAACAAGTTTGAGCGCACGCAACCACTCATTAAAATTTGGTCCAGTAAGTTGATGCTTCTCAAGCATTGACCTGAAAGCCGAACTGTTTGTTTTGGTTTGGGCATTGTTGAGTGCCATCTACAAATAAACAAAAGTTCACATTAGTATTTTCGATAATACTTTCTTTAAAGAAAATTAAATACCCATGCTTATAAAATAAAGCATTAATTTTCGATAAAGCTAGGATCCACCTTGACATAACCACCACCGCATCAGTTGATCTGCTAGTGATGATGATTATTCAAAGGGTAATTAACGTTTAATAATTGCATCCAATACAACTCCTACATTATGGGACTCTACTTTATGTACATCACATGTGAACATTCAAACGTGAAAAAGTGAGCATGTTTATCCCATCATATGCCACGAGTTAAGGTCTCACCTATCTTAACTTGATTAAGTCGGTCCAACAAAAACTGTGATTATATAGCACTTAACGTCTCACTAATAAGTGTATTATATCACCTTGGGTTACAAAACCATGAATAGGTCTCACTAATCATGGAAGAGTAAGTGCAAGTGTTTTTCTAGTTGGATGGCAAAAAGACTTGGTTTGAAAGGGTATAGATTTTTTTTATCGTGTCAAAACCATGTACAAAGAGCATGCAACATCTTTGTATCATGAATTTTATAAAACTATAATTTATAAAAACACCTTATGGACTATAAATTGCTAGTCTAATCATGGAAGATTTTATATCGGATGTAAGCCGAATCCACTTTTGACTTTTTGCATTATATAATCCATAATAAATCTAATTTCGATAATCATTAGTCATGTTTATATTTGTTTTTCGAAAAACCCTTTGCTTTGATGTACAATACATAACAATTTATCAAAAGCAAACAAATAAACATAAACAACTTAAAACATATATCCGATTAACACATTAATCACATACCACATGCATAACCAATTGATGATAACCTAAAATCTATGTGATTTAAATTAAAAACACATAGCATAAAACTGTCAAAACAATTTAAATTTTACTTCAGGTCACGTCAGAGTGTAGCTAGAGTCTTCTCGAGCCTTAGCTCAAAACTACAAAGTTGTAGATCTACAAGTCGTGGACCACCCACAAAAATTTCAAATTTTTTTCCGATATCGGATGAATTTATTATGAATTTTTTTTACTAACATGTGTCATAACACTCACGAAAAACGTAAAATTCAACTAATACACATCAAGATCCGATTTTTATCATTAATTATGCATGTTTAACACTTAACAATTATTATACATTCATATATCATATATCACATGTCATCATCCATAATAAACTTGCAAGATTCACCATGGATCTCATCAAATTAACATTTAATAAAGCGAGAAGATTCATATTAACAATTAATACATACCGATTATTAACAATTAATCTACGATATCCATCAAATAAAAATTGCATACATCTTAGGGTTTTGTCTAATTAATTTTATTAACCCTAATTAGGGTTTATGAACACAAGATCATCAATTAAAAATTAAGACAACATTAAAACCTAACAATTTTTAACGTTCTTGATAACAATTATGTAATTTATAGATCTATATGACCGGCTCTTGACGCCACTGTTGGAATTAGTAGAGATCATATTAACTATTAATAAATACGAGCACGCAGCGGAAGACTAGCACGTAAGATCATTCACATAGTCATATAAATTAACATAATAATAATAAAAGAAAAGCGTACCTTTTAGCAAATCTTGAATTAATAAATCAAGAACAATATAAGATCAAAGTATGATCTCTCTTTGGATTCGTACACACGTTTGTTAGCGATTTAATTAGAATGCTAGTTCTTTTATAAACAATAAGCAAAACAACTTATTTTAAGTTGATTAATCAAATTGGTTTTCCCACTTGGTTGGGTGTAGCCGATTGACTCAACAAGAGAGAAGGGGAAGAGAAAAGAAGTTTTGCTTTTAGGGTTTCACCAAAAGATATATCAAAACAATGAGCCTTGATTTGTTTATATAGGCATAAGGAATTTGTTATAAGGAAACAAATTCCCACCTCCTCTTGTTGAGGTATAACCGGCCCCAAACACAAGCCCACAACCCAAGCCAAAACTTTCCTTTTCTCATTATTTAACATTAAGTCCTTTATGTTAACATTTAACGACCGTTAAATAAATTCCGTTAAGTAACTAATTAATTAACGACCGTTATCTTATTATTTACACAATTAATATAAATTAATTAATTATATTTATTGAATCCAAACGCTATCGTGTGCGTCTCCAAAGGCCCGAGTCGCATTCCGGACATATATTATTTACGTGTACATTCTTTCAGCTCCCACTTGGACATGTAACATAATATAATATAATAACATTGGTTAGCGTCTAGCAACACGCCAATGCTCCCGGATACTCTCGAGTGTAGTTTCCCAAAATACATTTAAATGATTATTCATTTACAATCCCTTTGTTTCTCAAATGCCATGCTAAAATAGATATGGATCATAGTCATTCTATTTAAACAATTTTGTTTCTCGTGTTTCATAATTAAATCAAGATTACCAATCTAATCGGGACAAATCCAGATTACCATTGGGTCTGGCCAGACACACATCTGATTAATTAAGCGAGGGGCCCAGTAGCATTATTATTTCAATCCAGTTGAATGAACAAATTCTATCTTGACTACAAGTATCTTATCATATATTTCTGAATACTTATGAATATAGTCTTTATGGCTACCTTGTTACGGGTAGTTTTAGAAGTATATCAAAAAGTACCATCCACATACATAAAACTAACTTGCATCTCAAGTCTAAGGATTTAGTAACGTAAATCATTTACAAGTTTCACTTGATGACGACGATCCATAAAGTGAGTGACTTGCGTTGGAGAAGTCCGACATGCAAATCTATTGAATATCGTGTGAGATGGAGAACCGTTCTTTAAATATTCTACGAATATAACCAAACACTCAAATATGTCTTAATTCAATTATATTCCCATATAATTGATCGACATAGACTATTTAGAATAACATTTTATTCATGGATTAAACATGCAAAAATAGGATCAATAATTATAATGAAAACAAATCATATCAAATACTTCAATTCATAAAATAACATTGTTTGACAATATCCTTTATCCAAATACTAAAATACAGATTACATGAAACTACTAGCAGGACGAAGACCCATGCTTCTAGCATGTCGAGTAAGCTTAGGACCGGCTAAGGCTTTCGTAAACGGATCAGCTAGATTTTCATCTGTATGAACTTTAACAATATCAATTTCGCCAGTTTTAATGCACTCACGAACATAATGATATTTTCTTTGAAAGTGTCTGGCGCCTTTCTGAATTCCTGATTCTTTGGCTATGATAATTGCAGCAGAATTGTCACAATTCATCTTTATCGGATAGTCATTTGAAGGAACTACGCCAAGTTCATCAATAAACTTCCTTATCCAAACAGCTTCTTTTGCAGCTTCAGAAGCAGCTATATATTCAGCTTCTGTGGCATGTTGTGCAGTAGTACTTTGTTTGGAGCTTTTCCATACAACTGCGCCCCCATTCAAAACGAAGACATACCCAGTTTGAGATTTCGTGTCATCTCTATCGGTCTCGAATCCAGCATCACAATAACATTTAACTTGCAGTTCTGCTTCAGGATTACCACCATACACCAAAAACGTGTCTTTAGTATTTCTTAAATACTTAAGAATATTTTTCACAGCAGTCCAGTGAGCTTCACCAGGATTCTGTTGAAATCGGCTTGTGATGTTTTGCGCGAACGCCACATCAGGTCTTGTGCACCTCACAGCATACATAATGGATCCTACAGCCGAAGCATAAGGGAAACACCATTCTGATACGCTTCATATTTTGAGATGTTGTTGTAGCACATTGAGATTTACTTAAATGAAGATCAACTTGCATTGAAATGGAACCACACTTGGAATTATCCATTCTATATCTCTTTAGGATTTTGTCAAGATATGCATTTTGACTTAATCCAATCAACCGCCTTGATCATTATCTATGGATTTTGATTCAAAGAATAAACGCACTTCTCTAAAATATTTATAGAAAAAAAATTGCCAAGATAGGTCTTAACCTCTTGAAAGACTTGGTATGTGATTTTCTCATTAAATAATGTCATCACCATCATTAGATTAGGGAATAATATCGTTACTCCTATAGCCTTTTGGATATACAATTGGCTCAGTCAAGATTTTAATGAAACCAATACTTTGTGATTTCTATCAAATCTCTTATTCCAGCTTCTTGATGCTTGCTTAAGTCCATAAATGGATCTTTGAAGCTTATATACTTTTTTGGGATGATTAGGATCAATAAAACCTTCAGGTTGTTCCATATAGATTTCTTCTTCTAAGAAACCATTCAAGAACGCGGTTTTAACGTCCAGTTGCCAAATCTCATAGTCATAGAATGCTGCTATAGCTATGAGAATCCTAATAGATCTTAGGTCAGCAACAGGTGAAAATGTTTCCTCATAGTCAACACCATAAGTTTGAGTACAACCCTTTGCAACAAGTCGAGCTTTATAGATGTGTACCTTGCCATCCATGTCCGTCTTCTTCTTGTAGATCCACTTACTCTTAACAACTTTTGCATTTGGTGGAAGCACTACAAGTCTCCAGACTTTATTATCATACATGGATTTCATTTCTGGGTTCATAGCAACAAGCCACTTCTTAAATTCAGGGTCCGATAAAGCTGCTTTATTGTTAGCAGGTTCATTAAGATCCCCTAAATTGTGTTCTTCAACTTCAACATTGAAGCATAGTCGATCTGGATCATCTTTACATTTTTTAGGACATTAATATATTAGGGAGCGTTATTGTGGCCATATAGATATACGAACGGATAACATCCTCTTCTTGCAAGAAATTGCGGGAAAGATTTCTCCTCTATAGGAGTTTGCTAGTGTTTTCAGAAGGTAAAATATCTTCATCCTCTAATTCTACAATTCTCCCACTCTCTTATTGAAGTTATTGAAATCCTTTCAAAGAAATTGCATACCTCTCAACAACTTTTTGTTTTCAAGTGGGTAGTAAGAGCAATAGTAACATAGTTTCCTTAGGGTATCCTACAAAGATACACTTAACAGATCTTTGTTGAAGTTTATCAGGCGTGTGACGTTTCACATGAGCCTCACAACCCCAAACCTTTAAGTAAGACAAGTTAGGAACTTTTCCATGCCATAGTTCATATGGAGTCTTGTTAACCTTCTTGGTTAGAACCATATTGAGAATGCGTGCAGGAGACTCTAGAGCATAATCCTAAAAGGATAACGGCAAGATGGTAAGACTCATCATTGATCGAACCATGTTTAACAAGGTATGATTACACCTCTCAGATACACCATTATGTTGTGGTGTGTAAGGAGGAGTAAGCTGTTGAACAATTCCACAAGTTTTTAGATAGTCTTTAAAATTCTCTTGACCTAATATATTCTACCACCATCGATCAGAATCGTTTGGCCTTTAATACGTCTTTCGAAGATTGATTTTCAACTTCACTTTTGAATACCTTAAATGTTTCAAAGACTTCATGTTTATGCTTAAGTAAATAAACATAACCATAACGACTATAATCATCAGTAAAGGTAACGAAGTAACTAGCACCTTTATTTGACACATGTCTAAGTGTACCACAAACATCAGTATGAATCAATCCAAGTACATCTTTAACTTTCTTAGTTTTATGTGAAAAAGGTTTTCTTGTCATTTTACCAGATATACAAGATACACATTGATCAAACGGTTCATTATCCGTAGATTTTAAAAGTCCATCATGTTGCAACTTTTCAATACGTTTCTTGTTTATATGTGCAAGACGACAATGCCAAAGATAAGTAGAATCCAAATTAGATTTGGTTCTCTTATTGCTAATAGAATACTTTGAATTAACGATTGGTAATGTAGAATCACGCATATCAATTTCATAAATTACCATTAACAGTAATAGCATTAAAATATAACATATTATTCATTGAAACTGATAATCCGAAATCCATAAAACATTGGGTAAAACCCTTATCAACCAAACAAGAAACTGAAACAACACCCTTAGTTATAGAAGGTGCATAATGACAATTGTCTAAAACAATAATTAAACCATTCGGTAAAACTAAGTCAAAACTTCCAATAGCTTCCACTGTTGGGAAATGCAAGTCAAAAGGTCAAAGTACTGCTAAGCAAAAGGTCAAAGTACTGCTAAGTTGAAGATCGAAGTACTGCCTACTTAGTAAGGAAAAGTCAACGTACTGCCATGCCGTGGATAAAGGAATCTTAAAGGATTATCATTTAAACAGTTATGTTAGTAATTATCTTGTAACAATTAATTTAGTGATTAGTATTGATTAGAGTTTATGATATAAAGGATGTATACTATAGTGGTATATCCTTATGTTTAAAAAGGACCTTAGGAAGGCTTTAGTAATGAACGGAAAAAACACGAATCATTAGTATTGTATTAGGGGTCTGCAATTTAGGCAGATTCAAAAAGGTTTTTAATAGAAATCGTTTGAGTAAAAACTATTGTTGTGTTTCCTTCTTAAGTACATAAATAGATAAAATGCCAACTAGATTACGCGATAGTTGACAGGATATATCAGTGTTTCATTAAGGAATATCGATCCTACAAGTGGTATCAGAGCTTGTGAAGAGACTCTGATCTAGAAGAACTTTTAATCAATCGAAATCTTTCTAAACTCATAAAAGATGTCTGAAACAGAACCTATCCCTCCCACCTCGTCCGTTACTGCACTTAGAATCCCTATAATCAAGAAAGCGTGAATGACATATGGTCTATGAAGATGCGACATACATTGCTATCACGGATCTAACATACTTTGGGTCATAATTCTCCAATGGATAAACAAACCACAATGATCTGCATTCTCCTCAGTGTCTGCACCATAGACTTCACTTGCTGCAAAGCAAGAAGAAACAATGAGGAAAGCCCTTAATTTACTGCTTTCTGCCAAACCTGATAGACCATTCTTCACAGTTTTCATGATGCTGGAGATGCAAAATCTTTAATGGAAAAGCCATAAAATAAGCCAAGATTTGGAGGAAAGAAGATCAAGAAGATGCAAAAGAAGCTGTTGAAACAACCATTTTAAGACATTCACTATTGGATCCTTGGGAAGAACTAGAGATTCAGCATACAAAGGTTTCCGATATCTTAGCTTTGAATTACATGATGCTACGGTGTCCATTGAAGATGCAAACTTGAAGTTTCTAAGAAGCCTACCATCTGTGTGGCATGTAGTGGCTACCATGATTCGGGGACAACCTGGATTGGATGAGTTAGATTTTGATGATCTCTACAACAACTTAAAGGTGTATGAACATGAATTGAAGGGTGTCTCAAATTCAAGTTCACCAAACATTGCCTTTCTGTCCACAGAAGTCAAGGGCAGTACTTTGAAACAAAGTACTGCTGAACCAACCAAATATCCCAAAAGGATTATAACAAGCTTGCCTCAAGCAAGGTTCCATGCTTTACCCTACTATGCTTCTCACTCAGATGAAATCATATGTTCCTTCTTTTCTCAACAAGCATCCATGCCTACAACTCATGATGATGAAGACCTGCTACAAATTGATGAAGATTGCTATCGGAAGTATAGACACATTAGGTGCAGTGGCTTATGATAACTGCAAGGATATGGAAGTTTATGAGGATGAAGGTAGACCAATTGATCTATGCCAAAGAATGGGATCACTTTTGACAAATCCAAGATTGAATGTTTTAATTGTCAAAAGTTGGGTCATTTTGCTAGAGAGTGTCGGTTTGCTTAAGTATCAAGGTAAAATCAAGGAAGCAATATGGTCGTCAGGAAAAGAAGACTGTAGGCTATTGATGAAGATTCAAACCAAAACGCCTTACAGTGCAACAGACAACAATGAAGGACATTGACTGGACCAAGGAATTTGTATGACTGAACCGACGACTTTTGCTATGATGGCACTGACTGGAGTATGAACAAGATGATTGGAGCATGGAGTTTGATGAGTGAAATGTGTGCACTTTGGAAAAGATGGACTTGGTGATTTGACTGGAGCAATAAGATGATGAATACACCAGTATCTTAGCTTTAATGGCTACAAACTCAGATGGGTACCTTACTGTTCCAAAATGTAGTAAGTCTTTTATTAACTGTTGCTTGAAAAAAACTATCAAAAAGAAGAAGAGTTAATTTTAAAGAGCTAGTGACTGAATTCTAGGATATCAATAGAGCTTTGAGTCATTAGAGGTTCATGCTTAAAACAAAATGAAAAGATGAATATGCATGGGGGTGATAAGTCATGAACAAATGGAATAGATCTTATAGATAAGAGATTTGAACTAGAAGAAAAACAAAAAGAAGAGATCAAGCCTTAAAAGAACAAGATGATTTCAAAATAAAACTGAGGAAAATGGTACAAATGCTTTGTACTTCAAAACCGAAGTCTTAAACAACAAAGATATTTGTCTGATAAATCATGTATAGGATTTGGGGTTGAATCTAGTAGTAGTAAGGAAAGTGACAATTCATCTGGGGATGAAAACTTGACTGATCCTTTGTATGAAAATTTCAAAAGAGAAAAGGCATACAAAGCAGTACCTCCACCCACTGGTACAATTATTCCACCTAGGGCAAATGTCTCTTTTACAGGGATAGATGAACTAGCTATTAGGAATAAGGTCGTTAATCAAGAGAATACAAAGTCTAGTCAACCAGAAATTGATAGAAACAAAGTCATTATTGAAGATTGGGTTGATAGTGATGATGAAGAGACTGATTTAAACTTTTCAGAAATTCAAAAGAAAACTGTTTTGAACTCAGAAAATAGTGAAACATCTTTTGAAAACAGGTCACCTAAAAGTCAAGACAGTGTTGGTCAAGGATCTAGGAAAAAGGGAGTTGGGCACAAAGGGGGTAAAACATGTTTTGTATGTTACAGTCCTGATCATCTAATCAAAGATTGTAACCTACACGAAAGAACCTTCAAACAAACCCAAACTCATAAACCTAAGGGAACTCAGGGTTCAAGGGACACAAGACCAGTCTGGAACAATATCAATAGGGTGAACCATAGTAACTTCTCAGGAAACTCTAGGTACCCTCACCAAAAGAAGTCTTTTATCCCATCAGCAGTACTTACAAGGGAAGGGTTGAAAAGTACTGCCAGACCAAAAATGACACAAACAGTACCTTCAAAAAGTACTGCTAATGTGTTTTATCAAGGTACTGCTAGACCAAGAGTACCACATGCAGTACTTTCACAAAGTACTGGTAGACCTTATTATCCAAGGATGGATAATATAAGACCTAGAACCTCAAGTTTTTCACCATCAACAAGGTCTTCTACCACAAGGACTCCTCACAGACCACAAAGACCCAAGAAAATTATGAAATCTATCTGGGTTAAGAAAGAAAGTACTGTTGGATCACAAGCAGTACTTCCACAAAATGTAAGTGTCAAAGGGAGTGCCATGATAAATCCAACACAAACATGGAGACCAAAAGGGGCTTATCTAGATTCTGTGAATAGGGATAATGGATCTTACACACTCAAGCAATTTGAGTATGTAACTCCATTAGGGGTATCCAAGTCAGTTATGACTTGGGTCCCTAAAAGAGTCTAATTCTTTAAATTGTTTGTACAGGGCAATCCAGAAGAAGATCTCAAAGATTATGCTATAATTGACAGTGGTTGCTCTGGAAGTATGACAGGAGACAAGGACAAGCTGTCTGATTTTAAAGAATTCAAAGGTGGTTATGTGGCTTTTGGAAATGATCCTAAAGGAGGAAGAATCACGGGAAAAGGAACCATCAAGACATCATGCATAGACTTTGAGAAAGTCAGCTATGTGGAGGAGCTTAAGTTCAATCTCCTATCTGTTTCTCAAATCTGTGATAAGAAGCATAATGTTCTCTTCACTGATAAGGAGTGTCTTATCTTATCTCCAAAGTTTAAGTTTGTTGATGAAGATCTGGTGATACTTAGAGCTCCTAGAAAGAATGATGTATACAGTCTGGATCTAAAGAATATCATTCCTTCTGGAGGAGTAACTTGTTTGGTTGCAAAGGCAACAAAGGATGAAGCTGTCTTATGGCACAGAAGATTGGGGCATGTAAACTTCAAGAATATTAACAAATTGGTTAAAGGCAATCTGGTTAGAGGTTTACCTTCCAAGACATTCAAGCTTGATCATTCATGTCTGGCATGTAGAAAGGGTAAACAGCACAGGGCTTCTTGCAAGAAGATTGAAGAAAGAACAGTCAGAGAACCTTTAGAATTGCTCCATATGGATTTATTTGGACCTGTTTCAGTAGAGAGTGTAAATAGGAAAAAGTACTGCTTGGTGGTCACTGATGACTGTAGTAGGACTGTAGGTTTTTCAGTTGGGTGTTTTTTCTTTGGGCCTTACAAGGATGAACATTTGAATATGCTTCATGATTTGATGTGGGGTTAGAAAACAAGCTAAGACATAAAGTAACGACCATCAGGTGTGACCGAAGGAAACAGAGTTCAAGAATCATTTAATGAATGAGTTTTGTGCCAAGAAAGGAATCAAGAAAGAATATAGCATTGCAAGGACCCCACAGCAAAATGGCGTCGCAGAAAGAAGAAATAGGACTCGCATTGAAGCTGCTAGAACTATTTAGCAGACTCTCTTTTACCCCATTCAATTTTGGGCTGAAGCATCAAGAGCACTGCTAGTTATGTGCTTAATAGAGTTTTGGTGACAAACCTCAGATGAAGACACCTTATGAATTTTTGATGGAAGATCTCCAACATCAGTTTCATAGACCTTTTGATGTCCTCTGACTATACTTAAATCCCCTAGATCAATTGGGTAAGCTTGATGGCAAGTCAGAAGAAGGCTTATCTGTTTGGGAACTCAACTAACAGCAAATGTTTGAGATTCTATAAACAGGGTCCACAAAAAAGGTACAAGACGTCTTCATGTAAACTTTCTTGAAGAATCAGGAGAATCAAAAGAGCAAAGGTCCTGATTGGATTGTTTAATCTTAAACTTCTATCTCCTTCAATGAATTACATACCTGTAAGGAAAGAGAACTATGCTGATTCAGGAGAAAAAGTACAACTTATGATGATGATTGAAGAATTTAGATGACCTAGCAGTTATTGTTCATAGGCCAAGCATTAATGCAGTTTATAGAATAAGCAGTACAGGCGTGCGAGCGGCTGCGCGAGCGAGGACAAAGAGGTTCCATTGTCCCTCTAAGGAAATAGCTCTACATGAGAGTGCGCTTGTGAGTTGATGCATCCAAGAATCTATGGCTAAAATTCATAATGATGCTCAAAGAAATAGCTTTTTTGAAAAGGAGAAAAGAGGAGAATTACACTTGAAAATGGAAAAGGGGTGTCCGACAGTACTTACAACTCTAAGTACTTGCTAACAAACCGTCTCAAAGTACTAAAGCAAACACCCTACAGATTCTGATGATGATTTCAAAAAGAATGGTTTTTTTTCTACACAATTCTTTTGAGGATGAAAATAACAGACACTGAGAGGAAGGTGTAGCGCGACGCCAACAACATGGATCACACCATTGATGTCACCTCTACTCCTACACTTAGAATTCATAAGATTCATCCTCAAAGTCAGATTATTGGTAAAAGTACTGCTGGGATTCTCACAAGAAGAAAGCTTAAAGAAAGTGCTTCTGACCAACACCAAGCCTTGCTGTCTTTTATATACAAGCAAAACAGAACTAACCACAAAGATCAACAGACATGCTTGTTTGCTTGTTTCTTATCTCAAGAGGAACCCAAGAAAGTCTCTCAAGCTTTAGCAGATGAAAGTTGGGTTGAAGCGATGCAAGAAGAGCTGCTTCAATTCAAGCACAAAGAGTATGTGGTGTTATGTACTTACAATGGCAAGAGGTGAATTGGAACTAAATGGTTTTTTAGAAACAAAAAAGATGAAACGGGTACCAATTAATCAAGAACAAAGCACGACATTGCACAGGGTACAGACAAGTAGGAAGGTTGATTATGATAAAGTATTTAGCAACCAGTTTGCCAGAATTGAAGCAATTAGACTCTTGTTTTGCTTGCATCTTTCAAGGGCTTTACTGTCTATAGATGGATCCCCCAAAAGTGCAATTTTATATGGAAACATCACAGAAGAGGTGTAACTGTCTACAGCCTCCAGGTTTTTAGAGAATCCTGCTCATATACCAAACAAAGTCTACAGAGTAGTGCAAGCACTTTAAATGGCTTACATCAAGCCCCAAAAGCATGTTATGAAAGACTCTCCCACTTTTCCTTTTGAGCATGGATATAAGGAAAGGGCTATTGATAAAACTCTGTTCATTAAGAAGGATAGAAGAGATATCATGTTGGTACAGGTTTATGTTGATGATATCATTTTTGGATCTACCAAATCTTCTATGGTAAAGGATTTTGAAGATCTTATGCAAAAGGAATTCAAAAAAAGTTCCATGGGTGAACTCACTTTCTTTTTTTTGGGGCACTTCAAGTTAAGCAAAACTCTGCTGTATTTTTCTAAGTCAAACAAATATGTGCAAGACATTCTAACAAATTTGATTTAGAACATTAAGCAAACTCTCCCCAATTGAAGCTCATAAATCTTTAGGAAAAGATGAAGAGGGTGAAGAAGTTGATGTCCATCTTTATAGGTCTATGATTGGATGTCTCATGTATTTAACTGCTTCAAGACCAGACATAATGTTTGCTGTTTGTCTGTGTGCAAGGTTTCAAGTCACTCCAAAGGTTTCTCACATACATGCTGTAAAAAGGATCTTTAGGTACCTCAAACATCAACCAAAATTGGGTTTATGGTATCCCAAGGATTCTCCTTTTCATTTAGAAGCTTTTTTAGGACAGGTGACTATGCTGGGTACAATCATGAATCAGAGCGAATCAACTTCAGAGGATGTCAATATCTTGGAACAAAGACTGGTTCTCTTGGCAAATGCAAAGAAACAAACATTGGGCTATATCATCTACAGAGGCAGAATATGTAGCAGCTGCAAGTTGTTGTGCTCAGGTACTTTGGATGCAAAATCAACTGCTAGATTATGGATTTAACTTCATGAACACTGAAATCCATATAGACAATGAGAGTACCATATGCATTGTAAAGAATCCTGTTTTCCACTCAAAAACTAAGCATATTCAGATTCGACATCACTTTATTCGAGATTGTATGCCTGAGCAAAGGCTCTTAATGTGGTCAAGGTACAGACTAAGCAATGTAGCAGATTTACTCACCAAAGGCTTTGACTTGGCACGATTTAATTTTTTGGTGGTAACTATTGGTATGATGAACCCATAGCTATGTTTGAGGGGAGGACTACATGTAAAGTACTGGTATACAAGTAAAGTACGTTTCTGGTTTTATACTGCATCTTTGGCAGCATTATGGGTATCTTACGGGGAGATATATTGGTTCAAAAGTTTTGAGATTTGATGAGATAATTTTTTGCTCACAGTGCAGGGTGTGATTGACAAATTTGAGTTGTTATAAACTTTTTCGTTGAAAGTACAGCTTAGCCCCAAAAGTACAAAGCTCGTCTTAGAAATACTGCTTAGACAACTCAAACAGTTCATACGTTCGGGTCAACGGTTCAAACCGCGGCGTTTTTTGAGATATAAAGACGTATTTACAACGGTAACTTTCTTTGTTACCCAACAACCTAGAATCCTCCAACGAAATTGCATTTTTCTCTCACTTCATTCTTTTATTCACAAAATTTATGTAAATCCAACCTCCGCGCACATCCAATTCATATCAAATGGCCAATATGCCCACCTGTAACAAGCAAATATGATTTGGCTTAATGGAGAAGACTGCGCACATGCTGGATTTTTATCAAATCAATTGATTATCTCACTGGATGTTCAATTAACTACTCTTTGTTAGTTGATCCTGATCTCATTGGTCCGTGGCTTCAACAATTTTGGGCTACAGCTACACTAAGAGTAATCAATGAGGTGCCTCACATTCGTGCAATGGTAGCTGGAAAGAGGGTTTTGATTTCCGAGGAAACATAAGGGCTGATCTATATATTCGATCATGCCAATGTTGTTGATGTTTTCCAAAGCATATTTGGGGAACTCGCTCAGAGACATAGCTACGAGGTAATTTTGGCACAAACTTACTTTTCTAAACCCGTTTAAGAAGGCGCGCGCGCGTGATGGAATATTTAGTTCCGAGTTAGAAGACCTTCACTGTCTAAGTACTAAGAGTACATCATGGAACAATTTGGGACGTAACATAGCCCTCACCCCTGGTAGGATTAGCAAACCAACCCAAAAGTTAACTTTTCTTTGATGATCAAAAAATGGAATGCTAGGCATATTTTCAAAGGTAAACCATTTCCTATGTATACTAGATTCATATCAACTGTTTTGAACAAGCAATTAGAGAGGATTACCAGACCTCAAAATTTTATACCATCATTTACTCTTTCCTTCTAAGTCTTTACCTTTATAAAAGCAAGTCCTAAGTCTCATGTTGGATTAAACACCTTTGACGCCACCTAGGTGTAGAGTTCGTAATACAACAGCCTTAGCACAAGGAAAGCACAAGAACCAAGTCTTCATCTAGGAGGCAAGTTCTCCAGGGATACTCAAGGTAACACTGATCAAAGTGCTGCTCAAGCTCGTCATTTCACTAGGTACTTGCTGAATACAAAACAAAGCTGAATACAAGGTACAGCAAACCCCAAGGAACTGCTGAAGTACAAGTACTCGTGAGGTACAAGGTACGCGTGCTTCCCAAGTTCGCTGAAACTCAGGTCTGCCAATATCCTAAAATCCCCCCCCCCAATGATTACGAGCGCGAGCCGCGCCCGGTGCGAGTGCGTGAGCGAGCAAACATCTGGAGACAGAAGAGGACTTTGATCTATATGCCTTTAAAGCAGGAAGTTAAGACCATAGAAGCAAACTCTTATCTCAAGCCAAACAGATTCGAGCCGTGCACGCGCGTGTGCGCCGCGCGCAGCGCGCGCACTGTCAAAAGTGGTAGAGCCAGTGGGTAAAGCCTCACGCTTTTTGGTAGAAAGTCAGAAACCTAAGAACAAAAGAGACGCAGAAAGAAGCAAAGGAAGACGGTGGGTCTTCAGTTAAACTGGGGAGGAATAATGATGAAGGTAATTTGTCTGAAGAGCATCATGATAATGATGATGAAGGTTTTGATGCTACTGTTACTCCTGACTTTGAAAGAAAAAGTGAAGAAGCATTAGAAAGAAAGAGTAATGAAACAGAACAGGTCAATATCGAAGAAGAAAAAGATGCTTCTAATGTAAAAAGTGGGGACACTGAAGAGTTGGATTTGAGAGTGTTCGCAGTACTGCTAGATAATGTGGCTGTACCCAAGGACTTTAAATTTTAAAAGATGAAGCAGGTCCCTTCACGTCCAATTCATCAAACTCAAGAAGAAAGCCTAAAGAACAGTTCAAGAGATGATGAAATTCTTGACTGATATCGATCTAATAGAACAAGAGGCTTAAGCATTCTGGTCCCATGCAATCTCAACTCATAGCCCGACTCAAGTACTGACCAAAAGGAAACGCAAAGGGATTAGTGGTTGAGCGTGCCGCGCCCAGGCGCGGAGTGCGCTCGCGAGGTAAGGCGCGAGCGAATCAACACATAGCAGAGCCGAGAGTCGTGCGCAGCGACGCGCGATGCTGAGGAAATTGCTAAAAAGATCAGCAGAATGGGATGCAGTAAGAGGAGAGAAAAAGGTTGGAAGCTAGAAGAACAAAAGACAATAACGAAGAACCTACTTCTCTTGTACAAGAAAGGAATCAAATGATGATTTCTTAAAGGTCAAGGATACAAGAACTTGCAAAAATAAAGTATCCACAAATGAAGGAACAGTATGGAAAAAAGTTCAAAGACATCCATCAAAGCTATCATTCAAGGTGAGTTTATTCCAATGGACCCAAAAAGAACAAGCAAGAATGTTACAAAGAAGAGATGCTAAGAGAACTCTTAACTTAAATAGAAAAAGAAAAGTTACAGTCACAGAAGAACACCATCTAAAACCTTAAATTGAACAAGACTAGTGGAAGGCTGCAGCGTGCCCCACGTCTTAGATTGTAGACGTTGAGAAAAGTGCACAAGGATAAGAGTCACTAGAAGCAATCTCGATGATGACATGACTTCAAGGAAATTGACTCACCCATGGATAAGTACACATGATTGATAGGGCGAATACTCATTTCAGAGCTTTCCGACACATTATGAGATACTGCACATTTTGGATAGACAAGGATCTACAACAACAAAGACTGGTTTTACAAGATTATATATAACATATTCCATCCAACCGGTTAGGATTGATACTTTTGGGTGATCTTACAACCATCTGGGAGACGTCTGCAACAAGTGCAGGCAGAGGTGGCGGTGTGCGCGAGAGCGAGTGAAAAATCAAGACAGATTGGGAGATTGCGAATGAGGCGCATACGCGAGTGCGCGTCTTCCAGGATGCATAACATGGAGTTAGAGATGTACGATGATTCATATGCTCACAAAAGAAGATACCTCTAGCGGCCGTGCGTGCGTGCAGCATTCGCGCGGCGTGTGCGATGCTAATCATGCATGGAAGTTTGAAGAAACGTGCTGAGTGCGAGGAGCATTGCCTATCACTTGATACATTTTGGGTTATTCTATGGACGCTGAAACATGGTGATGGATTCTTAAAACAACTGGTATGATTTACGAGCGCGCGCGAGCGGTCGTTGTAAATAACAAATATCTTGGTTTTTGATAAAAAATTTAACAGTGAACAAGCAGTAACCTTATTCAAGTACTGCTAGTTTAAAACAAACAGGACGCTGAGATAAGAAAGTACTGCTAGTTAAAAAGTTTGTTTTTTTGAAAGAATGTGAAGTTTTGAGTATGCCAACAAAAGGTTTAAGGCAAAAATGTTTAAGAGAAAAATGTTAAGGATAAGTGTTGGTTACGACGCGCGCGCACATAGCAAATGTAATCAATTCACCATGTCTTACAAACATAAGAAAGTGAACTATCCAAATCAAACAGTTTTGTAAAGACATCTCAATCTGTTGATGGATGCCAATTGTACAAAATTGTATAGTGACCAATACACATGTATTGCAACTAAAGTAATGGCACTCCAAGCAAAACGATTATGTAAGAGAACTCAAATTCGTTGAAGCTTTAATAGTTTGCTCCAAAACTAATGGTCCTCACTCACCAATGTTTTATTACCGCGAGTGGCAGTCCTTAGCAAACGGCTACAGGTAAAGACTTATCAATGCCGTAGTTCGTGATGTAAAGACTTTACAAAATCATATAGAATTCAACACACTTATGATTCAAGTTCTGATTGTGAAGTGGTTTTCAGTTCACCATGGAATATTCCCTTTTCTAGGTATCTAAAGGAACTGACTAGCCCAAAGATGAATGGCTACTTGGTAAAGGCTCATAAAACCATTATGTTGCTGAGAAACCTGCAGCTGATGGAAGAACACTACGTTTGAAGGCAAAGACACAAAGACTTTTTGAAAAATGTTTTGTTCAAGATAAGAGGTATCATTTCAAGATAATCAAACAAGATTGTATACAAGATACTCTGTAGATTCGATTAAATGAAGACTTGTATTATCTAGAAGAGAGGATGTCCAACAACCATCAAGAAGACTTGAAGAAGTCTAGCAAGTAGAATTTACGTTAGGGAGATATGTTTTGGGAAATACTAAGTCAAAAGGATCAAAGTACTGCAAGTTGAAAGATCAAAGTACTTAGCCAAGCAAGTATGAAAAGTTAACGCACTGCCGATGTTTAAAGGAACTTTGAAAAGATTAACGGATACAGTTAGTATTATCAATGTAATAAGTTTAAATAGTGATTAGTATTAATTAGTATGTGTGTCATACAAGGACTGTACACCTACTAGATTTATCCTTATGTTTATAAAAGGATCTCTAGGAAGGCATTAGAACGACACACAGAATACAACAGAAACAACAACAAAAGTTTTAGTTAGAAGTATTAGAGATAAGTATTGTATTAGGGATCTGCAATCTTAGGCAGATTCAATGTGTGATAATACAAATTGTTTGTCAAAACATTGTGTGTTCTTCTTGATACTGTTAACTAGTTTCCGCATAGTTGATAGTATTACATCAGTGTTTCATTGTTATCGACTTGGATTTATTCAAGGAAGTAACATCCTTTATAGGCTAAAGGCTTATTATACTAAGGTATATCGATCCTATAAAGATTCAAAGCCGAAGCCAGAAAAGTCAAGCCCTCAGTCAAATCCAGCCAAAGAAAGTCAAATCATGGTCAACAGTAGTCACCACTAAAGACAAAACCACAAAATAACAAAATGTCCTTAAACTTAAATGGCGCCCCATACCCGGATCCATAAGCTCAAAATCCTAGCCCATTTCTCTTTTATAAAACCACAAGGGCTGTTTTTGCCATTTCTTAAAAAGGTTTTACACTTAAAATGTTATAAACCAAAGACAAGGACTGAAAGTGTCATATGCCTAAAGTTCAAACCGAATTACCACTTTTCAGTTATAAAAGAAGGGCGGGAAGAGCTTTTTACTGTTCATCGTCTTCCACATTTAACCAAGGGTAAAAAAATCAAAGGCAAATACCATTAAAGGTGTGTTAGTCAATTCAAGAAGCTTCCTCACACAATGGCAGGGTTAATTAAGTCTTAATCAAAGCCCATTTGGCTGCCAATCTCAGCTCAAGTCACGGACTATGCAAATAGCACAAATTTAGTAGGGTTTTTTGTGCTAAATCACTCACAAAACTAGCACAAACGTCACATCAAAGATTCCCAGCTTGGCAATCCTCAAATGACCACATATGATCAAACGGATGAGATTCAAGCTCAAATGATTGAAGAAATGAAGGGCACGGATTGAGAGGCACGTCTAACTGATTTTGATGCTAGAACCTTCTCGAAGTGCTATAAATAGAGGCCACTTCTCACACACAAGGGGAGTAGTTTTTTAGGAAGTAGTAGCTTAATTTAAAATTTTAGCTTAATTGTTTTAGCTTATTTTCCTTAAAATCGTTTTGTAATCTCTTTTCAGTAATGTAATGTAATCAAGGTTTCTAGTATATAAAATACATTATTACTTTAAATTCTTCTTAATCCTTTAATATAAGCTCTTAATAAGCAAACTAGTCTCATAAGACCTTTTCTAAGAGCTAATCAGCTCTCAAAGTCATAAGCTCTAGATTTAAGCTTAATATACCTTATCATACTCTCACTTCAATAAGTATTAAATTACCTATGCATTTAAGTGAAAGTTCTTGGAAGTTGGTTGTAATGGAAAACCAAGAGGATTTTACTTCTAGCTTATTTAGAAGGCCCCCCCCCCCTAAAAAAAAAGGGAAAAGGGCCCGCTTGTTGATTAGCTCTATGAGCACTAGCTTCTGTTCTTGCTGAAGCTCATTGTAAGTTCTCCTTTAGATTTCACTTTCACTTAATTTTTAGCTTAATATTAGATAATCTGCTTATTCTTGCTTATTTGCTTATTATAGTTGCTTATTTGTGCTTATTACTCTTTCATTATGCTTATTAGTCATTAATTTTCATCTGTTTTTAGCTTATTAGTTATAGATCTTTAGATTTACTCTTCTGTCATAAAAACTCATAAAAAACCAAAAAAAAAAAGTAGCATATCTTCGAACTTTATTTAGGTTAAATCAGTTGTTAGATCATGTTAATTAAGTTGGTTATAAGCTATTAATAATCTGGTTGTTAAGGTTTAACCATTAGTTTTCATTTTAAAAAGCTTTTTCAAATCTGTCAAAATCTTAAAGGGGTGTTTGGTTTAAGCTAGTTTGACCATAAAAAGTCAAAGATATTTGGTAATTTTACTTGAGTCAGCTGAGTTTTTATAAGATAACAAGTTTTTAAAAGATTTGAGTACTTAGTTTGAATTTAAAATGATTTTGTGGCTTAATTTTCTCATTCAAACAACACAGGGCACCTTATTTCCTTTTCTTTTTGATTGTAAAAGTTTGATCCAAGCCTTAGAAGGCTTAGATTTGGATTGCTAAGTGTTTGTGCACTCTCATTTAGAAGGTTTAATGAAGTAGAAGCTAAGTTGTGTACTATGCAATTCGTTTGCACTCTTCAATGCAATCAGCACAACACAGTATCAACAACCGTTAATACTGCCTACTTGGTCTGGTTTTTTAGTTTAGCTTAAGTAGGCCTTAGGATCTTAAATTTTAGTAGCTTAAAGTCTAGGAATAGCTTATCATAGATTAAGTCTTAATGAGCATTTTCTAGCTTATGTACCTAGCTTAAATTTGCTGTCAAAAGTCACTAAAAAGCTTAAAAAAACCAAAGACAGTTCTAAGTTTAAGTAGCTTGCTAAATTTAGATTTCTAGCTTATAGGTTTAGAATTTTAAGGTTAGATTAGTAGTTTTATAACGGTTTCCTTATTTGCAAAAAGCTTAATGTTAGTTTTAGCTATTGAGCTCCGGTAGCTTAATTGGATTTCTTGCACGTAGCTTATTTTCCTGAGTTTACCTCTTTCATCATCAATTTCAGTTGGAATTTAATGTTACTTAGTTAAGTAGCTTTTCATTTTTAGATTAAGCCTCTTATAAGCTTACTATAACAATTTTTCCTTTTAGAATATGAGCGTCATAATGAGCGTATTATAGTTGTTGTAAGGGGTGAAAATAAGCCCAAAAGCTTAGTTTCTGTTACAACAGCTTTAATAAGCTGTTTTAGGGCTTATTAGTTAGTGTTAGCTTTTATTAAAAATGTTTAAAAAGTTGTTTTCTTTCAATTTCAGCTTTTAGTTTTTCAAAAAGTTTAAAGAAAAAAAAAGTGCAAAAGGTGGTGTCTGCCAACCTCGAACCCACGACCTCACACTCAACAACCATACGTCTTAACACTTTGCTACATTAGCTCATCCGTTACCTTTTCCTTTCATTAAACTCTTATACTCATTTAGGCCTTATAAGTCAAATAAGTTGTCAAGCTTATTTCGTGGCTTATTTTATAAGCTACGACTTCGGGCTTATTTTTCCTAGGATTCATATAGCATAAGCTATTTTCTGTATTTTTCCTAGAATTTTTACTATAAGTTTAGTATTTTTAATCTTTTATTTTCTTTAAAAACTTTAAAAAATCATAAAAAATAGAAAATTAATCAGAAAAATAAAAATCTTTTTTATAAAATTTTCTTTTATCATAAAGTTTGTAGGAAAATTAGTTTCACTTTCGTAGGGTCTAATTTGCAAAAATTCACTTTTTAAAGAACGGGTTTTGTTCCCGTTCTCGGTTTTCAATTTTTAACTCTCGTTTTAACTCCGTTTTCGTTCTAGTTTTTTTTAAACTTCGTTTTTAGTCAATTAGAATACATTTTAAAAGAAAAATAAAAATTAGGTTTAATTTTGTAGAATTTAGGTTTTTGGCCTTAGTTTTAGTGTCCCGTTTCGCGTTTTTAGTTAAATTTTGAGTTTCCATTAATTATCTTTATGCTTAATTGTTAGTACTTGTTTATTTTAATCTTCTTAGTAGTTATAGAAAACCCAATCAATCTTCAAACCTATTCAAATCAATATCCAATATCAAACGAGGTTTCAATTTCTCAAATCGTTGGGAAAACCACCCGGGAAATCATACTTTCCGGAAAACATACATATATTATATATATTTTTAAGAGTGAATTTTCCTTAGGGAATTTTCTTAATTGCTCTTGTGGAAATATTATATATTAGTATATATTATAAAGTGTATCAAGCAATAAAATCCTGCACTTTCTTGGGAACAAAACAAGAAACACGATGAGTCATTAAATCCAGAGGACCATGTGGTTGAGCAGAATAAACCACCTGGAATGG
>BQNB010055916.1:0-38902 GCA_026074375.1 Tanacetum coccineum
GGCCTGGTACAATTTGGTAGATACATAAGTGCTCCAATTGCGTCGAGATACGGGACTTCTGGACCAAAAACATCTTCATCTTCTTCACATCGGCGAAACGGATCATTGTCAACATTTAGTCATCTTCCCACGATCGGTGTACTTAAGGATTTTGCTTTGTCCATATTGAAACGTTTTAGGACCTTTTCGGTATAACTCGATTGAAGTACAAGTATACCGTTAGGCATGTGCTCAATTTGTAAACCAAGACAGTATTTTGTCTTACTAAGGTCCTTTATTTCAAATTCTTCCTTTAAGTGCATAACGACTTCATTGATTTCTTTATTTGTACCAATGATGTTGAGATCATCAACATAAACAGCTATAATTATGAACCCAAATGTTGTTTTCTTGATAAAGACACAAGGACATATAAGATTACTCTTATATCCTTTGCTTATCAAATAATCACTTAAACGATTATACCACATCCGTTTAGATTTTTTTAATCCATATAAAGATCTTTGCAATTTTATTGATTACATTTCTTTAGGTTTTAAACTCAATGATTCAGGAATTTTCATATAGATATCGCTGTTAATTGATCCATATAGACAAGCTGTAACAACATCCATAAGACGCATCTCTAAATTCTTAAAGACTGCTAAGATGATTAAATATCTGAAAGTAATTGCATCCATGACAAGAGAATATGTTTCCTCATAGTCAATTCCTGGTCTTTGAGAAAAACCTTGAGCTACAAGTCGAGCTTTATACCTTGTAACTTCGTTTTTCTCATTTCTTTCCGGCACAAAAATCTATCGGTATCCTACAGGTTTCACATCTCTAGGTGTGGTAACAATAGGTCTAAAAACCTTTCGCTCATTAAGTGAATTTAATTCAGCTTGCATAGCGTCTTTCCATGTATCATAATCTGGTCGACTTTGACAATCAATTACATATTTTGGTTAGGGATCATCATCACCGCTTATAATATCACTTGCTACAGAATAAGAAAATATCTCATCAATATCTCCTATTTCATTTCGGTCTCATAAGATATTTGTTTGACTATAATTGATTGACATTTCTTTATTGATATCATTCATTTCTTCCTCAGGTGAGGTTTTGATATCTTGTGTTTCATCAAAAACATTTTCATCATGGCAAGAGTTCTTTTCAGTTCCTTTTCTTTTACGAGAATTTTTGTCCTTTGAATTAATTGGTCTTCTACGTTTCAAACACTTTTGAGACTCTTGAGCGATGTTATCACCAACTTGCTTATTTGGTATTTCAACTCGAGTTGGGGGCATTAGCAGCTGGTATATGTGATTTACTTACTCTTTTTGTATCTGTAAATGCATCAGGTAACTGATTTGCAATTTCTTGCAAATGCACAATCTTTTAAACCTCGGTTTCACATTGCTTTGTTCGGGGATCCAGATATAACAATGAAGGTTCACACCAAGTGACATCCTTTTCTTGATTTTTCTTTACTCCCCCTAATTTCGAAAAAACTGCTTCATCAAAGTGGCAATCAGCAAAACGTGTTGTAAATAGGTCACCTGTTAAAGGCTTAATATATCTTATGATGGAAGATGTTTCATATCCAACATAAATTCCCAATCTCCTTTGAGGACCCATTTTTGTGCGTTGTGGTGGTGCAATGAGTACATATACTGCACAACCAAAAATCCTAAGATGGGAAAAGTTTGGTTCTTGGCCAGAAGCAAGTTGTATAGGAGAGTATTTATGATTTGCACTTGGTCTCGTGCGAATCAATGATGCAACATGTAAAATTGCATGTCCTCACATAGATACAAGGAGTTTAGTTCTCATTATCAATGGTCTAGCTATTAGTTAGAGGCATTTGATTAATGATTCTGCTAAACCATTTTGTGTATGAACATAAGCAACCGGGTGTTCAACAACAATTCTAGCAGACATGCAATAATCATTAAAAGCATGTGATATGAATTCTCCTGCATTATCAAGTCTTACTCTTTTAACTGTATAATCAGGAAAATGTGCCCTTAATTTAATAATTTGAGCAAGAAATTTTGCAAAGGCCACATTACAAGTTGATAATAATGAGACATGGGACCATCTGCTGGACACATCTATTAAAACCATGAAGTATCTAAATGGTCCACATGGTGGATGAATTGGGCCACATATATCACCTTGAATTCTTTCAAAAAACATAGGTGATTCATTTTCAACTTTAAGTGGTGAAGGCCTTGCAATCAGTTTTCCAAGAGAGCAAGATGTACATAGAGGCACTTTATCTATTTTAGAGAGCTTTTGATCTTTCAGTGGATGTCCATGTGTGTTTTCGACTATCCTTTTCATCATTGTTTATCCTGGATGGCCTAACCTGTCATGTCATAAGCTGAATATACCAAGGCCGCAATATTTTTCTTTGACTGCCATGTGCTTGAGTCACATTAATATGTGTATAACGCAAACCAGAATGGAGCATTGACAGTTTTTCAAATACTTGATTATCATTTATGATGTGTAAATATTTCTTGTTTCCAATAGTCCTTGACCGAGTATCATATCCATTATGATATATGTTTCTGAAACTTAACAAGTTTCTTTTGGATTTTGGGGAAAATAAAGTATTCTCAATCAAGAGTTGTGTACCGTTTGGTAACACTATATTAGCTTTTCATACTTCGTCTATAAAGTTTGTAGGACCTGAAATTGTATCAATAGTTTCCTTTGTTGGTTTTAATTCAAAAAAAATTTCTTGGATTTAAGGATAGTGTGTGTGGCACTACTATCCGCTATGCATAGATCTTCATCGTTTGCTTGATATTGTGTTCCATTGAGACTCATTTTAAACTTTTAATATAAATATAAAGAAAAGAATAATGAGTTCACATAATAGATGTTATTTTATTTATTTTACATGAAAGGGAAATTAATTATACATAGTTAAACAAAGTTACGGAAAAGAAATACATAGTTATTTTACATAGTTATTAAGATCCAACAACTTTTTTTTCAAAGATCCAAGTCATTGAAGAAGTCTGAAGCAATAAACTCAGTGTTTGTGTTATCAAATTGATCCACATGGTTTACATCTTTCTCTTTTCCTTTACGAGATGCTTGGTAAAGCTCACATAGATGTGAAGGTGTGCGACAAGCTTTTGACCAATGATTTGCACTTCCACACCTGAAACAGGATCATTCGGGGTTTTGGGAGGTACCAACTTCATTATTTTGTTGATTAAGATTATTAACTTGTGGAGCATGGTAAATGTTATTTCTTTGACCACGACCACGGCCATTATAACCACCTCGGTGGTAAGTATAGTTTTTGTTGGGAAAACGGTTGTGACCATAATGGCCACGACCACGACCGCGCCCACGAGGGTTACCTCTTCCTTTTTTGCTTCCATAGTTTTTGTTATCATTATTGTTAACGACATTTGCTTTTGGAAGTGCTAATGATCCTGTTGGACGAGTTTGATGATTTTCATAAAACAATTCATTGTTTTTCTCTGCTACAAGAAGATTTACATTTAGATCATAGTATCTTTTAAAATTTTGCAATCGGTATTGTTGTTGCAAGTTTATGTTTGAAGCATGGAATGTGGAGAAAGTTTTCTCTAACATATCTGCTTCAGTACCAGTTTGCCCACAAAATGTGAGTGTTCGGCATATTCTGAAGAAGGCAGAGGTGTACTCATTAACCTTTTTAAAATATTGGAACCTTAAATTGTTCCATTCATCTCTAGCAGAAGGGAGTAAAACTTCCCTTTGATTATTAAATCTGGTTTCTAAATCTTTCCATAAAATGCTTGGATCATCACAATTAGAATATTTGAATTCTAGCGTTTCATCAATGTGTTGATGGAGGAAAACATCAGCTTTCGTTTTGGTTTCCTCTGAGCATTTGTTGCCCTCTTGTATCGTTGCTAAAGCACCCATTGATTTGAGATGCCTTTTAACATTTCCCGTCTATGGTATATAATTTGCTCCAGTTATGTCAAGCGCTGGAAATTTGATTTTTTCAATGTTTGACATTTTGTTGCTAAACACAAATGGAATAAATAATATAGTCAATATCAAAATCCATATATATCAATAAGTAATGCAATACAATACAGTGGGAGAGCTATAAACAGATACATAACCAAGAAAAGTTCAAATTCATTAGGTGAGAGTTGAAAAGGCGGAATAAGAAGTAAGATAAACATAATGGTGACGACAATGAGAAGCGGGTGAATCATCTTTGAAAAACTTTAGAAAATGCTCCGGTGATCTATAATTTTTAAGATTAAAAGACGTTTGAGATTTGAAAAATGAATAAGTGAATTGCCAATTTATAGAAAAGAATTATAGTCGTTGTAACGTTGTCAGTATTGGTATAACCGTTATATAGCCGTTGTAAATACATAATTCAAATAATATATTTTTATTTATTTAAAAAAAAGGAGAATTAAGAAAAATTGGTTAGTAAAAAAAATGTCTACGTAATGAAATATAAGTAAATTGTATAAAAATGTTTTTTTTTACTTGATACTTACAAAATACGAATGCTATATTTCGAATTCGAAAAATGGGCTATCTGTAAATCATGTAAATGGGCTAATACAAATGCTATATTCTAGTGGACATATTTACATGAGAAACACAATGTTCTATTGTTTTAGGGTCCGTTTGGTTTGTATATGGGTTTAGTATTTGAATTTGGATTAGAATTTAGATTTAGAATTTAGGTTAGGATTTGAATTTTATGTAGGAGAGAGAAATGAATATAATAAATGAATTAAAATAAATAAATTATTTGTTTAGTAGAATTAAAAAATATATCTATTATTAAAACAAAATAAGAAGAGAGAGATACACTGTGAATTTAATTGGGCCCACACAATTTTATAAAACACAATCTGCTCCACTAGATTTGAGAAATGCATAATATTCGGTACTATGCCAGATTTCTAGATTCAAACTGCCAACCAAACAAATGATTTATGGCTCAATCCCCAATCCTGGCCCAAAACACCTTAAACCAAACGGGCCCTTAGGTTTGAAAAAGTTTTATCATATACACATTATATGATAGTCAGTATCTGAATAAATATGGTGACAATTAATAGTTAAATAGTAAATCGTTATTTGCTGTATCGGTTTTATGTATACATTTAGAATTTTAACATATGTGACAAAAAGAGTATGTAATTACAGTTTCAGTATTTTTTTTTAATTAGAAGTATGTAATGAAGTGAACGTACTATTATAAAGATAGTGCGTATTACGTCTTAGTAAAACCATACACAAAATTTAAAATATTATGAGTGTATACCGTTGGTAATTACCTTGATTAAAGCTTCGTGCTGATAACGTGTTATAATATAACAATGGTTATTTTTGAATTTTAAGCATTTCAAGGAGATTAAGACATTGCTAATTATATAAAAATAAGAAGTAAACTTTGAGGGAGATAGAATGAGATGAATAATACTTTTGTTGTATGTATTCAAATGGTGCAAGTATTTCCATTACACTTAAGGAGTATTTATAGTCCTAATACTCCTATTCATTCTTCATACATGGCATTACAAAAGATAGTCTACTCACTTGAATAAATAGTATATAGATAAGTATTGGCAAAATTGGTCATCCACCTAACTCTTCATATTGACACCTTAGCATACAACATGGACACCTAACATGGACTTGTGATACTTGAATATTTATCCGTATATTCATGACAAATGGATGTTAGGATGTCTATAAACTTTTTGAGTTTTAAAGAAAGTAAAATGAAAAGAATAGAAAAATGAAAGAAGAAAAAAAACTAAAGGAAGTGTTAAGCAATGTTTTAAAATCCAGTGACCGGCCGGTTCACTCGGTTGAACCGTAAACTTGCTTGGAGACTGGGTTTTTTTGTGTTTGAAAACCGGATTGAACCGTCGTTTTTTCGTTGACTCAGGTCGACCCGGTTTGATAAACATGGTCGGGTCATGACTTTTTATCACAAAAATATGACAAAATCTTTTTTTCTCATCGATTTTTCTAATTTTAATTGACAAATTTAAGTGGTGGGGACTATTGTTAGTTAAAATCTTGTAAATGAGTAAACTATTTTTAATACACGTGCACGCACGGGGTTTTAACATTAAATTTTAATTAAGTGTTAATTTTGTAAGTGTTGTTATTTTTTCATATTTGCACATTGAAGATCTTGTTTACATTCCATTAATTGTGAATGAGGGTTTCTTTTAATTTAAACAATTGTAACAATTATAATAAATGTTTCCTACCATATTAAACAAAGACTGTTAATCCACATATTTGCTAATTACATTGTTGTGTGTTAATGTTAGGAATCAAGAAAAGACTCGGTCACTACCAATATATTAGTTCTTAGCTCGTAGTATAAATAATATTAAGTTAAGTAAGGAAACGGGCCGACCCATAGATCACCCATAGAGTCCAACGCCCCATATCATACCATGTAACTATAAATACCCTCTCCACACATGGAGAGGGTGTTGTTTTCTCATTTTATGCTATTATATGTTCTTTCTCTTTCTAGAAAACTAACCATCCTTTCTCTCTCTAGATTTTCTTAAGATATTCATTGTATGTGTGAGTGATACTAACCGACAATTGGTATCAGTCGTCATGGGATGATTATGTGTTGATTATGTGCGTTTTACTTGAAAAAATCTACCAAAAAGTGTGTTTTTTAAGCTTTACATGCGAAAATAAAAGTGACCTAAATTTGATGTTTAAAATGTTAAAGTTATGGTTTTTATGTTAGATATAGCTTAGATATACTTAGTTTTGCAAAAAAATTTCAAGTAAAAACGATAAAAAATTATGGGTTTTAGGTGTTTTTAAGTGTTAAGACTCGTTGGGTTATGTTGCACTTATCAATCACACACTTGAGCACGAATTACTTGCAATCTAGAGAGAGATGTTTTAGAGAGAGAAAGTAACAAAGAAAAATTTGCTACACATTAAATGAAAGTAAAATGAGCAACACCCTCTCCACATGAGGAGAATGCTTTATATAGTAAAGTACTTGGGCCAGCCTTGGGTTTAAGTGGGCTTTCAAGGCCGGGCTTGATATCTAATGGGCTTTAAAGCCCGTAACTAGGCCCAATTAGCTTATATGAATTCTCGAAAACTACGTTTTCCTATACAAGGCTCGAGAATATGTAATGACCATCACTTTACATAAAAACACGGCTAACAATCTCCCTCTAAGAGATGGTCATCGACTTGTGGATCACTTCTAGTGACGTCTTGAGTCTTGGAGCCTTGTGTTCTTGGGAATTCTCTTGACATTTCTTTTGCATGCTTGTGATCTTGGATCTTGACTTGATATCTTTTAACTTAATCAAGATATCTTGGTCTTTAGCCTTGATGGTATCAGAGCAACAACAACCAACTTGAAACTTGATTTTGTTATAGCTCATTCCTAGCTTAATCAAATCTCCACGTAGCTTATTAGGCTTATTTTTGCTTATTCGAAAATTCTTTAAGCTTATTTTATGTCTAAGAAGTCTAAGTAACGGTTTGGGTATAATTTTGTACCATTTTTTTATTTGTTAGTCGAAGGGGTACTAAAGAACAAAATCTAGTACATCAAATGGTCCAAACTAGTGAAAGTGATAGGTAGCGGTTTGGCTTTTTCTGTGGCGGTTTATTATTTCTGTGGACAACGGTTTGCCAAGTTGCATGGCGGTTTAAGTTTTTTTATAGCGGTTTACTATCATAACTCTATACAGCGGTTTATACAGGTTCACAACGGTTTGATTATTTCTTGGCCTTAGCTAAATGTTACTTTATCCAAAATTTCACTTGGTGGCGGTTTGGTGTGTTGTTGTGGCGGTTTGATCAAGTTTTCTAGCTAACGGTTTGATATTAAGCTGTAGTAGCGGTTTAAGATCTGTCGCAGCGGTTTGATTCATTACTATTTGTAGCGGTTTAGCCAGGTTAAGAGTTCCAGTGGTTTGTCAATTCTCCATTAGGTAGCGATTTGCCGTATCACTCAGCGGTTTGGTTAAACTTTTTTAAGCAGCGGTTTGATAAAACTAAAAGGTAGCGGTTTGGTCATCCTTGGTCCGTAGCGGTTTGCCAAGATTATCTGCCAATGGTTTGCTAACTCATTAGTGGCGGTTTGATTCATTTTTGCCAGCGATTTGAGCATTCTGGCAGCGGTTTGATCATTATACTTGGCAGCGGTTTACTAAGCTTTTAAGGCCATTTGTGACTTTGACAAACTTTCGTGACAAACAAACTTGGACCATTAATTGCTAAGGACTTATAACATATACATAAACTCATCAAACACTTAATTCACCAACAACAAACAATCTTCATTTCATGATTTCTTCTTGACTTTGTAAAATCCCGTAAAAGTTTAATCTTTTCTCGGTTTAAGTCATAGACTTGTAAAATCCCGTGAATTTCCAAGGACTTCAATCAAAAGAAAATCATAATTACTAATAACTGAAACGATCCTATCTTATCATTTCACATCACTTTTGCAATGTCGACTCCACAAGACATTTATGCAGCTGGTTCGGAAACGCGCCCTCCTATG
This sequence comes from Tanacetum coccineum, assembly GCA_026074375.1. NCBI lineage: Eukaryota > Viridiplantae > Streptophyta > Magnoliopsida > Asterales > Asteraceae > Tanacetum > Tanacetum coccineum. The sequence continues at coordinate 8,555 of BQNB010055916.1, forward strand.
CTCAACAAGCACAACTATGTTCCATGGTCGTCTCGTCTTCTCCGATATGCTAAGAGTAGACCAAACGAAAAGTTAATCTACAATTCCATTCTGAATGGTCCATATGTCTGACGAATGATTCCTAAACGAGGTGATCCAGATCGTAAAGTTCCCGTTAATGAGATGTTTCATGAACAAACTGATGAAGAACTCATAGAAAAGGAACTTAAACAAGTAGAAGCTGATGATCAAGCCATTCAGACTATACTTCTAGGTCTTCCTGAAGATATATATGTTGCTATTGATAGTTGTGAAACTGCTCAGGAAATCTGGTTACGTTTTTGTGAGGTCTCGATAATCTTGAATCGCACATATGATCAATATAGACTAGAGAGAATGAGAGGGAAAGGCAAGTTTTCGAATTTTTAAATATTATAAAATGGAGGGAAATGGGAAAGTTAGTTACAAGATTACCACCCTCTAATGATGAGATTAGAGGGGTATTTATAGGAGAGGGAAGGAGACTTCCCTTCCTTTATTTCCTAATCTTTACACTTTTAGTCTCTAGACTTTGGTAATCTGTGTGAGGGACTCTTGGTAATTATGCTATTTCTTTCTTTTAGATAATAAACCTTCGTTACACTACTTTATTCTTATCAAAATAAAGAATAATGACTAAATTAAATTAAGACACTTAGAATCGAAACTTTTAATGATCCTAAATCTATCTCATACGGGTCGATTATTCTGTGGTTCCTCTCCGTGTCCAAGTGGTCATCCATTTAACCATACATCTCACCAACGTCTCTTATGGTTTTTTACGATGCTTCAACCTTTCATCAATCTCTTCTTCAAACAGTTGTAGATACTCAATATCTTCTTTGGTGAGCTCTCTTTGTATATAGCCATACTTTACATCGTTGTTGTAGCTCTTTAACCCTTTTAGCACCCTGTTAAGTGTTGCATCACAATAGCGTTATGAACTTTGATGCTCATCACTATTTTCTTTCTTACTATTCTTGTATATGATTCCATACACTGGCTCATGGATGATAGAGAACATCTTATGCTTTTCAATTCCTGGGAAAGATATTGTTGGTGCAGTAAGATTAACCTTTTGTTGATAGCTTTCCGCTCCAAGTTGGAAGTCACGCACTCTTTCCCATATCACTAAGATTCTGATGAATACTGATAAAGACACTACAATCCTATCTCTGTTATAATCAATTTACCTTGCCATCTGATCAACAAATTATTCATCTTCAATATATTTATTGAGATTCTTGAAATCTGGCTCGGCAATGTATACTAGGCACTCAGTTAGCCTTTCTTGAAAACTATCTCTGTGAATAATACTTGTGTTCATGGCCCAGTTTCGCAGTAGTATTGATTGACTATGATATGAATTTTGGACTTTGAATAACAACTACCTTTGATTTTCCGGACTCTTTCTGTTTCCTTGTGTAGAATATCTTCGCATGAGGATTCTTCCAATGTTCGACACCATACCGAGCATAAGGATTAAACTTCTTTACACATTTATTAACCCATCTGGAAGTTCGTTCTTCAATATCATCATCATTGAAGATAACTGCAGGAAACTTCTAAAGTGACAATACTATCTTCTTAGGCCTTGAACTTCATTTCTTTAAGTACAGAAGATCTTGATTTATCAGAGACAATGCTGGAGCTTCAGGATCTCTCTGGCAGCTTTAAACTAGTTGTGTGGCCTTTCTTGGATGTGGAGAGACAAGAATTTCCTTTCTACTTTCCCACACTATATCACTTTCTAGAAAATTCTTCATCTGATCAATGTGATATTGGTGCTCGTTTCCTGAAGTACATCTTTGCCTCAACATCTCATCAGCAATTTTCTTTAACTTTGCTTCATCAATAGTCAATGATACTTCATCTATAATGTCTTGTGATACAAGATTTGTTGGTATTTCATCATCATCTGAAGCATAAGAATCAGTCCAAAAATCATAATCATCTGCTTGTTCTTGATTACCTGAAGATGATGGACCTTGATCATTTTCATTAACTTGTCCTGATGAAGATTCACCAGAGACATATGCTCCATACTCAGACGTCTTCTGCCGTTTTGCACTATTCTCCCCCTCAGGATGAGCATCATCATGAGGATCATCCTGATCTCTTGGGCGAACGGCAGGAGTTCTACAGGTAGTAGCAGGTACCTGAAGTCTTTCAAACTTTATTTTTAGAGCCAACCATATTGCTATATCCTCTTGCTGCAACTGAAGATCATCTTTCATGGATAGATACAACTGATATTGTTGTTCTTGAGCAAAAATTGTTGTTGGTTGAGCTGGATGAACATGAAGAATATGACCAGACATGTAACTTCTTACTGACGCTTCAACCTGAGAAGGAATGTTGTTAGCAATTGCATATTGAATTTATGAGTAAATTTCAGCCTTTAAATTCCTACGCTCTTGTTGAATAGCTGCATCAATCATCTTAGCCATCTCTTCTTTATTTTGCTGTCTTTCTAAAATCAGCCCTTTCGCAACATACACTGGAACTTGAGCTCTAACCTGCTCAGGAACTTGCTGTGTGACTTGCTCCTTAATATGCTTATCTATCATGATAGGTAGTGATTCAACCATTACGTCTTGAAGATGATCAACAAGAGTATTAAACGACTTCCTTTCCAGAAACCTTGCCTTCAGATGTTCAAACAAATATCCATATCGTCCTTGTAACTCCTAAAAGAAACTCTTGTAGCGTTTGAAACGACCAGGTTTAGCTCTGAATAATGAAAGAAGTTAGTTTGTAGTAGACAACTTGGTGTTAGGTGAACTTACTGAAGGTGTAGATATAACTGTCAATTCCTGAAATTTCTTAGTATCCGAAGATACAAGAGTATCATGAATCCTAGGAGATCTAACTGGTGATGAGAATGGGGTACTCCTAGACTCCTCTACAATTTTCCCTTTCTCCCTTCGTTTTAGCTCATACACCTCATCAGTTATTTCTTCCTCTTCTTCTTTAACATTTACAAGTATTACAACATTGGTAATCTCCTCCTCCACATTGTCAGCTTTTTCACTATTAGTAATCTCCACCTCCGGACTTTCCTTATCACTCCTGGGCTCTAACCTAGTGTTGGGAATATCTTGTTTATCATTCCTAGGGATTGAACTATCATCAACAACATTCTCTAGTTCTTCCACCATCTTTTCAATTTCTTCGGCTACCAAGTGCTCTTTAACCAACTTCACATTTTCTTTAGCTTCTTGCTATTCTCGACTTTTCTGCTCAGCAAGGCTTACTTGTATTGTATCTTGTAAAATCATATCATCTGCCTCATCAACAGTTGGCACTGGAGCTGGTGGAGTAAGATGTGGGGACCTCCTCTGAGGAATACGTAAACGAATCATAGTCGATCGTTTTGGAGCACTTGACTCTCCAGTCTCCACTTCAGGATTAGGTGACCTAGGGGCGCTAAGTGTCCTATGCGTTCCTTGGGTAGACTCAGTCGGTTGTGACTGAGTCAGAGGAACATCTAGCCCAAACACCTCCGCATACATCCGATAATGTTCTGTGGGCTTCATCTCATCTGTGATCATCCAGTTTGGAATCTTCATTCCAACTTTGTCTTTATATCTCCCTGAATTAAAGATATTTTTCATTAAATCATCATCACTTAAGTTGTGATACTTATCTCGAGCACGCCTTGAGATTTTAGGGAAATTAGTCATGTAATGACCAATGATGATCTTTGTAAACCGTGGATACGGAATCGAAGTTGTTAAATGATGAAGAGAATAATAAAATCCTTCCCACAACAACTCAGCATAGTCAACATGAATGTTGTTGACAAAACAATACAACATCTTCATAATCTACAACGGTGGATGATCCCATCCTGTTACTCGTGTTGTCAAGCATTTCGAGAATATCTTGCACAACGTCTGCCATGGTTGCAGAAGACCAGTCATTTTAAAGCTCAATGATGTCTTTAGCTCCATTGTGAATCCTAGTTCATTTTTGTAAAATGGAACCATGTTTAAAAATGATGGTGGTAGCATGAATCATTCATGATTGTTTGCATTTACTTGTGGTAGGTGAAAGATTGTTCTGAAGTCATCCAGTGTTAGAGAAAGTTCTTTCCTATCAAGCATAAATGTGAGCCTATACTTTGACCCGTCATCTTACAAAGTATGCCAGAACCGTGCCATATAGATCCATGAAACTGATGAAAAAGCTACAATGCTGAATCGTAAAGGATGACTTTGGATGATATTCGTCAGAATTTTGCTTTCTGGTGGGCATTGCACGTGTTCAAAATCAATCTTCTTGTTAGCATCTATGAGATCATATCTTTTATTTGGAGGACACAGTTCGTCTGGATGAACATCAGCTGCATGTTGTTGTTGTGCCATGATGATTACTGAATGAATGAGAATGAGATGTTAGAAAACAAATAATTCTTTTGACATTTTTCTCTCTTTCCACTCTGTCTGTTTTATATGTTCTGGCAATTGTTTTTGAACATATTTTTGATTAGTTTGTTTCTCATGTGCTTGTACTTGCTTTTTCTAGCACATGCCATACGCTTTATTCGAAATTTTCTTTTGATTTATCATTCTTGTGTGTTCTGGAAATTCTTTTTCGAACACACTTTTGATTTGCTTTTTCGTGTATGGATTTAGCTCTCTCTTTCTGTTTAGAATGTCCTCACCAGAGATTCTTTGTGACATGATACTCTTTCAAGAATAATGAAGATTTCTCTTTTGATTTCAATTAAGACTCTTTTTATGAAAAAATTAAAGAGAAATCATTCAACTTCTTAAAACATTTTGTGAAAGAGTACCATTTTGATACAATAACAGATTTTGAGAACTTTTTCAGAAATCATTTGACAAAAACGTTTCTTGTGTTAATAACATAGCATCATTCAAACTCAAATCACCAATTGAATGGTCACTAAGTCACTCACTCCTCATTCTGTTCATTGTAAAAAACGGCCAAAACCAAACATGATTTAGACCACTTAAACAATTGAGACTTGAATTATCAGATACAAGTTAGAAAAACATTTTCACTTTTACTTTTTGTCATGAATCCTAAACAATGTAAACAAACACATCTGATTCGATAACTGAATGGTCACTAAGTCACTCACTCCTCATTCTGTTCTTTGCAGAAAACGGTCGAAACCGGACATGACTTAGACCACTTAAACAATTATGAACAGACATATTTGACACAAAGCTTCGAATTCATTAAAACTTGATGTCATTTGTATTTTTCTTCAAACCTTTGATTATTTCCAAAACACGGGAGATAATGATCTTTTGTTTAACATACATTCGAGTATTAATCATCATAAGCATTCAAAAATCATGACCACACAAAAATCCCAAGTATACACATAACTAAATTTTGACTTTTTGTCATTACCGAGTTTGACCGTTTGACTTTTACCAATTTTGACTTTTTGACCTTTCCGTGTTTGACCATTATTTGCTTTAAGATTATCCTTTTAACTTAAAACTCGATTTCATTGTATCACTTATCATGTGTTTAGACTCCAAAGAAAAATCAGTCAAACTTCAAACTCGATATCACTCATTTCTGAAATTCATTTTCTTCATCGAGTTTATAAACTGAGACATTATCTTAGCTATTTTGCACTTATTTCCTCACCAACACCTAAGATTGTCTTCCTTTGTTTAACCATTATCTAAAAATCTTAAAAATTATAAACTTGGTAAACCCTAATCTTTACCGAGATTGAACTCGATATCATAATCATGTTAGATTTTACATTCAACAATTCGAGTTAAAGAAGTGACCGTGATCGTTGTAATGAACTCAGAAATTAAAGCTTTGGTTTTCTTCTTAAACTCGACAGAATACTCGGTAAAAATAAAAAGATAAAAAGAAAAATTTCCTTCCTTTTATAGTCACCGAATATGATCTTTGAGATATGACATTTTCAGTCCCTGTGATTTTCTTGTCGAGTTTTAGCTTTGAAAATGACTCTTTTGGTCCTTGGAGTTTTTACTTCCGAATTATGACTTTAAAATTAAAAAAAAAACTCCCCCTTTAAATGAAATCATGTTAAACACTTAGTCCGGTAATGAAGATTTTTGTTTTTCAAAGTTCAATCTATAAAAACTCCCCTTCGAAAATATATCATTTGTCCAAAAATTTTAATTTATTTGAGAGATCATTGTTTTTATTGTTGATTTTAAACTTGAAATGATGTATATGAATGAAAATTCTTCACTTACTCCCTCTCAGATTATGATCCCGTGTTTTCAATGTAAATCTTTTGTATAAAAAATTTGGAATCATAAATCTGACCATGTGACCTTTAAATTATGTTTTTGAGCTTTTACATTTTTTTGTTTTTTTAATATGACAAATCTTTTTGAAATTTTCTATTTTTCAATTTTTTCTTTGGTTTTATGAAAATTTATTTACATGTTTTTGATGTATGATCTTTTTAAGAAGATGACTTTGTCAGACTTTCCAACTGAGTTGGAGTCATACATCTCATACCAATGCGATGAACCAAATACTTAAAGCGTTCTTTAGGAAGCGCTTTAGTAAATAGATCCGCAAGTTGGTATTCAGTCCCGACAAAGTAAATTTCCATAGTACCCTTCTCAACATGTTCCTTAATAAAATGATACCGGATGTCTATGTGCTTTGTCTTTGAATGCTGAACCGGATTGCACGAGATAGCAATGGCACTCTTGGAGTCACAATACATCGGAATCCGGTTGTACTTGTATCCATAGTCTAGCAGTTGTGTACGCATCCATATGACTTGTGCACATCATGCAGACAATAAAACATATTCAGCCTCAATAGTAGACATCATAGTGCAATCTTGTTTCTTTGAACTCCAGCTGACAAGCTTTTCACCTAAAAATTACAATCCTCCTAATGTGTTTTTATAGTCATCTTTACATCCTGCATGGTCCGCATCTGAATATGCAATTAGTTCAAATCCAGAATCCTTCGGATACCATAGTCCCATGTTATAGGACTGTCTGAGGTACTGAAAGATCCGTTTAACCTCTTTGAGGTGTTTGACCGAGGGACATGCTTGATAACGAGCACATACAAAAGTAGCATAAGCAATGTCTGGTCGACTGGCTGTTAGATACATTAGCCCTCCTATCATTCGACGATAAGTCGTTTGATCAGTAGGAGTACCTTGTAAATCAGCATCCAGCCTCTCAGTTGCCATAGGTGTGCTCATGGAGACACACTCATCCAGACCATGTTTCTTTAACAACTCAATAGCATATTGTGATTGACTTATGAATATGCCACGGGGAGATTGATGAACTTGAAGTCCAAGAAAGAACTTTAGTTCACCCATCATCGACATTTCAAAATTATTTATCATTAGATTTGCAAAACATTTTAAAAAATCTGGATTCGTTGATCCAAAAATAATTTCATCGACATATACTTGAACCAGTAATATGTCTTCCCCGTGACGTCGTGTGAATAAAGTCGGGTCAACAATACCTTTAGTGAACCCATTTTCAATTAGAAAAGAAGACAATTTGTCATACCATGCACAAGGTGCTTGCTTGAGACCATATAAAGCTTTTTTCAACCTGTGGACGTGATCTGGGAATTCTGGATCAATAAACCCTTCAGGTTGACTGACATAAACCTCCTCTTTTAATGGACCATTGAGAAAAGCTGTTTTGACGTCCATTTGAAAGATGGTGATATTCTTATGAGCAACATAAGCAATAAACATCCGAACAGCCTCCATGCGAGCAACAGGTGCAAATGACTCTTCAAAATCAATGCCTTCTTCCTGCCTGTATCCTTTTGCCGCAAGACGAGATTTGTTTTGAACCACAGTATTTTTTGCATCACACTTATTCTTCTAGAGCCATTTGAGAGCAATAATATTCTTTCCGTCTGGTCGTTGAACGAGTTCCCAAACTTGTAATCTCTCAAATTGATTCAACTCATCTTGCATAGACTCAATCTAGCTACGATATGTCATAGCGTTTTTAATATTCTTTAGTTCGATAGTGTTGACGGTTAATGCATACATGCATACCTTAGAATTTGTTTGAAGCCTTTGACGAGTCATTACTGGTTTGGATGGGTCACCAATAACTTGGTCTAGAGGATGATCTCTTGTCCAAACATAAGTTGAGGGTTGTACTTGGTGGAAATTATGCACATTTGATGTTTCTAGAACAGCTGTAGATGACTCAATTTCCTCATGACTTGGAGGATTGTATGGAACAAAATCCATATTGCCATCAAAGTCAGCAGAATCTTCTTGATTGAATTCATCAGCTTCTGTCAAAGAGATTAGAGAGGTTTGTTCGTCATGAATGATTGAAGATGTAGTTATAATTAGAAGAGCCTCGTGTTCTTTAACAGTGATTAAAGATGTGGAAGGTGAGTCTTCTTGAAGTTGAGTCGGTTGTGCAGCGGAATTGATAGGTGTATCTAAAGACCTCTTCTCAGAATATTCTTCAAACATTGGACCGAACAAATTATCCAAATCTTCTTTGGATGGTGTATTCATGGTTTCTACTGATGAATTATTATTGTTGAATCGTTGGAACACGGGTTTTAAACAGTCATGTTCAGAAGCCATAGCTGTAAGCTCATCAAACTTGACATGAATGGTTTCCATTATCTTTTTGGTGCGACGATTATAGATTCGAAACCCTCTTGATGTTTCCAAATACCCAATAAAAACCCCAATGTCTGCTTTTGGTTTCATTTTTCCAAGATCATCTCGGTCATTTTTTGGATAACACAATGGGCCAAACACATGAAAATACTCAACATTCGGCTTTCTTCCACGTAATAGATCATAAGGTGTTTTGTTATATCGTGTATGAATGATTGACCAATTTTGAGTAAAGCAAGCTGTAGCCACTGCTTCAGCCCCAAGAAATTTAGGTAATCGAGAAAAGATAAGCATTGTTCGAGCAGCATCCACAAGAGTATGATTTTGCTGAGGCATGCGAGCAGTTGAAAATTGTTACATGATGCCTAACTTTTCATAATGGGCTTTAAGAGTCGCATTTTTAAATTCAGTACCATTGTCAGTACGAATCTTGCAAACTTTGGCTTTATAATTCAATTGAGCTTGAGCAATGAATTTCTTTATGATTTCTGGAGTTTCGTCTTCGAGTGAAGAAAGTAAACCCATGTATAACGAGAATAATCATCCACTATCACAAGAATATACTTCTTTCCATTGGTCGAAGCTACCCTCATTGGCCAGCATAAATCCATATGAAGCAATTCCAACTTGGAGTGATCATTTGGAACCAATTTGGGTGGATGAGAAGCTTTCTTGCTTTTTCCCCTTTCACAAGTAGAACAAAGGTGATCCTTTCCATACTTGAATTTTGGAAGACCATCCACTAAGTCAAGTCTGGTAAGATTGTTTATGGTACCAAAATTAAGATGTGAGAGTCTGCGATGCCATAACCATGATTTTGTCAAAGTTGCTTTGGACATCAGACAAACGGGTGAAGAAGCAGCCATGTCGAAAATAGAGATAGTATACAAGTTGGATTCTCGATCTCCTGTGAGCAAATCATCTCCTTCTAGATTTCGCACGTAACATGTCTTAAAACGAAAAGCCACTTCTAAATCACCATCATAAAATTTCCCTACACTAAAGAGATTGTGTCCAAGACCTTCAACATAATATACATGACAAATAGTGATATTGCCCTGTATATAATCGCCATAGCTTGTGATTGCTGCAAAATTATCATTTCCAAAGCGAACGGTTCCCATGAATTTCTTAATGAAATTTCTCAGCAGTGATCGATCACCCGTCATATGCTTTGAACAACCGCTATCAACAATCCACAGAACGATCTGAATTACCTGCAACACATGAAGAAACAACATTCAGACAAGTGGGCAATTTGACTACCCATTTTTTAACATAGCCCGTTGTTTTCACAGTTGAACGACTACTATAAACATTCAGAGTTGTGTTAACGGGAGACCAAACAACATTTGGTTTTGCTTCAAACCATTTTTGTCATATTCGACTAGTTCGAATTTTGTCCTTCATGTAGTTGCTTAAAGACGTGTCTCGCAAAATTCTTTTCTTCGACTTAGTAGCACTAAAGACCTTATTTTTAGCTTTTGAGACACTTCCTACATCAATCTTAGTTTTGGAAACTATGGGAGTATTATCTAAAGACTTAGATTGTGCCAACTTCTTAGAAAACCTAGTCTTAGAAACTTCATGAGTAGTGTCTAAAGATTTTGGTGTTCTAGGGTTAGTAAATAAGGCTCTACGAACATTCGAATGCACATTCAATTTATAATTTGCAAGACATTTATCATGACATGGAATAAGTACATTTTTCATACAAGAAACACATAAAACAACTTTCGCTTTAGAAGCATTTTCAACATCAACATCAATTACATTCTCTTTGTTTGAGATAACATTTGCAGATATATTATCTGTCTGCTTATTTTTCCTAACCTAAACTTCTACTTTCTTTGCTGAGATCTTAGAGTTAGCTAAGACACTTTTCTTGACATTCGAATCTTTATTCATTGGTCTTCTAACACTAGAGGCAGCATTCATTCCCGTAGAAGATAATACACTCTTAGTCTCTTTTGTTTGTGATTCTTGTTTTGTGACAACTCTGTACATTCCAGGTGCTATGACATTATTGTTTGAATTTATCCCTCTTTGTTTGTTAGGTGAAGTCTGTAAAGTGATTGGTTTTGACACTACATGTTTCTCTTCTATTTTTGAAACAACATTTTTCTTTTGAAAAACTTGTTTGTTTATCGGTGTTACACAAAGAAGATTTTGAGAAACATTTGTCTTGTCAAACTTAGTATTCACAGACTTACCTTTTTCAACATTTCTCAATCTATTTTTTAACTCAAATATGGTAATTAAAAGATTCTGATTCTCAGCACGAATATCAGCATATGCATACGTTTTTTGAGAGACATAATCAATTAATTCGTCCATTTCCTTTTGAGTTTGAGATCGTGTCTTTTTGATTGAATCGAAAAGCTTTTGATATTCCAACTTTACATTGTCTAGTTCTTTTATTAAAGATTGCACTGTAAAATCCAAAGACACATTCTCATTTTCAAGTTTCTCTAATTTTGAAATCCAAGAGTAATCAAGACTTTGTCTTCCCAAAAAATTTGCGTTGTCTTTTTTCAAAGATGATTCCCATTTGCGTTTTTCCTTTTTATGTTGCAATTTTAATTCAAAATCAATACTTTGTTTTTGACATCTCTGAACATCTTTTTCAAGCACTTTTATTCTCGCTTGCATTCCCTCTTGGATCTCAATGGAATTCCTTTGAATTTGTTCTATTTTAGCATGCAAGGAATTATCAACACATTCATGACCTATTAACACACTTATTTCTACTTCATGTTTGATGATTGCTTCTAAAAGTTGATCTTTCAAAAATTCATTTTGCTTCTTTATTTCACAAAGATCACTTTCTGTTGTATCAAATACATCTTTCATTTCTTTTATATCACTTTGAAAGTTATTCTTAAAGGCTTCAAAATAGATATGCAACTCTTTAACAATTGGTTTCACTTGATCTTGACAAAAATCATTTAGTTTTATTTCTGCGGGAGATGTGAAAAAAATGCTTTCTCTTTTATAATTCTTTTGAAGTAACTCAAACAATGTTTCAAAACACTTTTTCATTCTATCTAAGTTTTTGATCAAAGGTGACTCACTCGGCATCAATACCGGAATATAAGAAGTTGCATTTGAAGTCTTGTCAGAAGAAATAAAAGAAGATGAAAAATATTTTTGCTCGGCAAAAAGTTCCTTTTAAGGAACAAAGTCATCATGAAGATCATTTATTTATTTGTAATCAATTGACCAACAATTCTATTTTTTCGCAATAACAATTGGATCATTCATTTTTTTCCTTCATTTTTTTCTGACTTTTGGAAGCATCATCAATAATTTCCTCAGTATCTCTAACATCCAAAGGAATTTCTAAATTATTCAAACTAGAGGCAAGATATAACTTTAGACACTTAGAAATTGCTTGCTTGAGTGTATAAGGATTCAGGTATCCCAGACCATGTTTTAACCTTGGATCATACACAGACAATGGTTTTGGTCCAAGCATAAACATTCCTTGTAAGGAATTGCTAAGTTTCATCATTATGTCAACATTCTTTTTAAGTTTGGCCTCGAGATCTAAAACTGTGTCATGATAGCTATCCTCATTTTCACTCATTTGTATTTTTAAGATTGAATGAGTCTTTTGAAGTTCCTCATTTTTCCGTTTGTAATCATTGACAACTAAATCTAATTTATCTCGTTGTTTTTCTAAACCTCGAATGATATCTCGATCACGAACAAATTGAGACTGAGCTTGTTGATCAAAACGTTTTGCTTTTCGGTCAGCCTCAATAAATTCGTTGTAATAATTTTTATTCTCTTTGATGTTTTCCAAAACCCGAACCCTTTCCTTATACAACTCAAGTTGACTGGTTAAAGTCTTGTTTTGTTGTTAGACTTTTTGAGTAAATAATTGTTGTTTCTCAGCTTCCTGATATGCATTTCTGGCTAGTTTCTCTAACTCACATAGGTCAGGAACATGTGTATCGCCTTCAACACTTCCACTATTAACATTTCCATTTGGTTCATAAAATATAATATTGCTATCAATTTGATCATCACCAATTGTACTGTTAATAATTTTAGTATGAGTTGGATACATTTATTCTTAATTATTGTTGATGGATGAAGATTGTACCTCACTTACCAATGCAGAATCATAGCTTGACCCATCATCAGAAGTAGTATTAGCTGGTTGAATCATGGCCATCAAGCATATGTTTGCACTGAGTTCTTCAATTTCTTCCATCCTTGACGCATCAGCAAAGAGAAAATTATTTTGTTCACCGGTAAGAATTACTCCTGCTTCCTCCTATTTTGCCAGCAACATTTGTTCCATGAAGTATTTCGAATCCCGAACTCTTGGCTTTGGACAATTCCTAGCATAATGTCCTTTTTCACTACAGTTGTAGCATTGAACATTTATAGTATTTCCTGGAGACGAAGTTCGAAGAGTCCTTTGAACATTTCTAGTCTCAGTCTGAGCATTAGATCCCTCAACAACTTCCTCTTGAACATAAGATCATCTTGTATTTATTCTAATATTACCAGAGTTCCTGCTTTAAATATTCACCCTATCTCCTTGAATGATTGCTTGATTTATGGTGTTTGAAGAAGTGCGAAGACGATTATTTGTTAGAGTAGAGAAATTTTGAGTAATGGCTCGAGCAAGTAGCAACATTACAGATGTTAGAGGGTCTTCAGAATTGGATTGAACAACACCTTTCTGGTACTCATCATCATAATCAACCACAGATGAAGGATGTGTGACATAATAAGATGAAGTGTTTCTGGAAGATGAACCCGTGTATGCTACTAGAGCCAAAGGATCATGAGACTTTTTCTAACTTCTTTGCCCTTGATGCATTGACCAGTTTCTCAAATTGCTGAAGATAATCAAAAAGATCATCAAACATATCCTATGTCAAACGTTTGGCCAGACGAACTTGTGTGACATATTTCAACCATTCCGGTTGCAAACAATTCAAGAACTTTGTATTAATTGTCATACGTAGGAAATTCATTTTATTTCTTTCCAAATCATTCATTAACTGAGCAAAGCGGTTGTAGACAGAAACAAGTTCTTCTCCAGGTGCAGCAACAAACTGATCAAATTCGTTGGTAAAACGAGTTTCTCTGTCAACTTTGTCTTGTACTGTTCCCTTCATCAAACGTTCAACTCTTTTCCACATGTTTTTGGACATAGTGCAAGCATCCACGAGTTGTAAATTTCATTTGGAATAGAGATCAAAATCAAATCCATAGCCTCAATCTCAGCTTCATAGTACAATAACTCCTCACCTCTCAAATCATCTTCAGTTTGCATTTTTGGTTCTGTCGAATCACTAGGAATGAATGTATGAAACTGATAAGGACATTCATCAAGTGCTTTGTTAAGCCACTTTAGATTTTCTCTCTTTCGATTTACATATCGTCTAAATCAACTTGCCCATGGTATATAACTACCCCTTTCAAGCATGGGTGGCCTAGTCTCAGAACCGGCATCAACAAGAGACTGTTGATGTGTTGTGGATGTCAACATCTCTTGTGATTCAAAGATTGGATCTTTGTGGACGAAGAAGAGTTCTATTTGTGAGAAAATTTCCAAACTCGGTAAACTACTTTTTAACGTTTCTCGGACAACACACGGTTAAAACTCAGAATTGATCTCGGACAGAAGTGATCTCGGATATAACAGATTTGAAACTCGGTTCTTTTCTCGATCAACACTAATCTCGGACAGCAATCTATCAAACTCGACACACTTAAAACTTCTTAAAAACTCGTTAATCTCGGAAATGCACTTAACTGAATTTTTTAAATTGTGTACGATTAATTTTTTCTTTTCCGAATATAGATTTAACCAAACTCGATGAAACCAAGTTTTGAAAAATCCTTAGATTTTTGAATTAACAAGAACCACAATCTCGATAAAACCGAGATTAATGATGTGTTAATAATCCAAAGCTCTTGTTATCCCAAATTCGATAAAACCGAATTTGAAACACTCGTTTTTATTGCTTCCGAATTTCAATTTTCTTTTAAAATCCACGATAAAACCGTGAATTTGTGAATGGATTACAACTTGTAAGCTTTTCCGAGATTAAAAACCGTAATCCTTATACACACGTTTTCAATAAAATCGAAAAGGTGTGCAATGTACCAAACTTGATAACCTTCTGAGTCTCTTAACACTCACCTAATATACGTTTCTCGATAGAACCGAAAAGACGTATATATCTATTACAATGAAATCCTTCCGAAATTTAACTAAAAATGATACTAAAAACTTTCGAGAATGCTAAAAATACTACCGAAAGTACTAGATCAAGTATGAGAATGTGAAAACTTCACGTCAAATCCATTACCAAACTCGATATCATACAATTACTGGTAAAACTTCCAAACTTATAATCGAGAAGGCAAGAATTACACCAAAATCTCAATCGAATCCTTGGAATGACATTACCTCGTTCTCGGACATAAAATCGATCACAAATAAATGCTCTCTAATTCTCCAATGGCGTATGATACCACTTGTGAGGTCTTGATAATCTTGAATCACACGTATGATCAATATAGACTAGAAAGAATGAGAGGGAAAGGCAAGTTTTCAAATTTTCAAATATTATAAAATGGAGGGAAATGGGAAAGTTAGTTACAAGATTACCACCCTCTAACGATGAGATTAGAAGGGTATTTATAGGAGAGGGAAGGAGACTTCCCTTCCTTTATTTCCTAATCTTTACACTTTTAGTCCTTAGACTTTGGTAATTATGCTATTTCTTACTTTTAGCATAATAAACCTTGTTACAAACTACTTTATTCTTATCAAAATAAAGACTAATGACTAAATATAAATAAACCACTTAATCGACAGTTTTAATGATCCTAACAGTTTTCAACAAATGATGAAAGGTTCTGACATTGGAATTCAGGAGAAAAAGGCCAAGTTGTTTAATGAATGGGAAAGGTTTACTTCAACTGACAGGGAATTGATTGAGTCTTACTATCATCGTTTTTCAAAGCTAATGAATGATTTCAAAAGAAACAAACACTTTTCAGAAAAGATTGCCAGCAATCTCAAGTTCTTAAACAACTTACAACCAGAATGGAAAAGGCATGTTACCATTGTTCACCAAACAAAGGATTTGCACGAAGTAGATTACACTCAGTTGTATGATTTCTTGAAATACAATTAAGCGGAGGTGAATGAACTAAGGGCATAACGACTCATAAAAGCACATGATCCTTTAGCACTTATGGCAAATTCCAACAATCCTTACAACTTTCCAGTGTTTCACCAAGATCAACCATCACCTATTACCTACATGCAACAACCATAACCCAACAACAACTTCATCCTACAACCATCATTCAACATGGACTACATGCAACAACCAATGCCAAATCCTAAAGACATCACATATCCCACTACAACAATGAACATGGCACTTGTTCTAATGGCTAAAGCATTTAAACTGAATTACTCAACACCAACTAACAACAATCAGAGAATTTCATCAAACCCTCGTAATAGGCAGATTGTATAGCCGGGTATGAATTTAGGTCAAGATAGAAAAATGCAGATGGTTGGAGGCAATGGTAGGAATCAGTTTAGACAATATGCTGGGCAGAATTTTGGGAATCAGGTTATTCAGAATGCAGTTCAGAATCTGGGTGTTTAGAATTTTGGAAATCAGAATGGGATCATTGTTATTCCAGGGATTGCTAATCAAAATGCAAATCAAATCGGGAATGGTAATGTTGTAGCAGCACAGGCTGAGGGTAATGCAAATGGGAACAACGGTAATCAGATAAGGTGTTACAACTGCAGGGGATTAGGTCATCTTGCTAGGAATTGCACAGTCAGACTAAGGAGAAGGGATGCTGCTTATCTTCAGACTCAGCTGTTGATTGCTTAAAAGGAAGAAGCATGAATCCATCTCCAAACTAAAGAGTTTGATTTGATGGTTGTTGTAGGAGATCTGGATAAGATTGAGGAAGTCAATGCAAACTGCATTTTGATGGCTAACTTGCAGCAAGCATCGACATCGGGTACTCAGACTGACAAAGCTTCCGTCTATGACTCATATGGATCAGCTGAGGTATAACATTGTGAAAATTGTTTTGCTAATGAGATATTTAATATCTTTACTCAAGAGGAGCAATATACTGATCTACTCGAACCCATTCCTGAACCACACCAAATACAACAGAATAATAGTGATGTTACTTTTATGATATCTAGTGTGGAACAAAATGGGGGTACAGTAGAACAAAATCCTGCTATTGTTGAGGAAACACGTTCTTATTTTGAATCATTATATAATAGTTTGGCAATTGAAGTAGAGAAAGTTAACTCGGTCAATCGCAAAATGAAAGAAACAAATGTTGAATTGACCACTGAGCTTGCTAGATATAAAAATCAAGAAAAGTTTTTTGAAATCAATCAAAAGAAATATGACAAACTTGAAAGGTGTTACCAAAAGTCTGTTTATCAAGAGCAATTTCTTACTAAAAAGATAAATGCACTTTACTTAAGTTCAGCTAAAACGATAACAACTTTAAATGAGGAAATTGCAAATTTAAATAACATGCTTTCAAAGGAAAAATCAATTGTTTCTTCTCTTCAAAAAGAAAAGAAAAGGTTGAAGTCTGATTTCAAAATACGCGAAGATGAGTTTCTTGATAAACAGATTCTTCTTGAGAATAAAATAAAGGAATTAGATAATATTTTGGTTAAAACGGGTCAATCGATTCAAACGATGCACATGCTTTCACCTAAGCCAGACTCGTTTTACCACACCGAACAAAAAATGGCTTTGGGTTATCAAAATCCTTTTTATCTCAAGCAAGCTCAGCAGAAACAACAGAGTTTGTATAATTTGATTTTTATTCTAAGCAATTGAACCTTTGATTGTTATTCTGGTTAGCAACACATTTTATAATTTTAAATATATCCGTTGTGTTATGTATCTATCCATACAATTAATGTATATATATTTTATAATTTAAAATATGTCCGTTGTGTTATGTATCTAACCGACAATTAAAAGTTTCGTAGTTTTGGTCAAAGTTTGCTCAATTTAGTTAATTGGTATAAAAATTAATTGTGTCAAAGCTAAGAACAAAAGAAAAAACATCAACCAATTTGAAGATCACAGAGTAAATGATTAACGGTTCTGAAATTGTATTGAATATACTTATATATATACCTTTTTTGGTTTTATCTTTGAATTGAAGAATTTTATTAGTAATTGGTTTTCTTAGCTTATTAGTATTTTTTGCATCAGTTATTAAAGTTTTTTGTATCAATTTTTTTTATAAAGAATCTATTGCAACTGCAACATAATTTGTTTTCAGACATTCTAGATTGATACATTTTGCCAAGAAAAGCATGTCACTAATGTAGGACTGTATGTTCACATGGTTAACTTGACTTGCTAATTATTGTTCAGCTTGATGCTAGATAAATAAAGGATTACAATGTTTTAATACAAGCTGAAACAAGAAGAAACATTACTTCTCATCAGGTGCACAGTTACTTTTTTGTTCAACAACATTAGATTTGTTTGATTGGTGTATTCTTTAAACATGCTTGTCCTTCAAGTTATATGCCTTCCCACATGGTGCTAATTTTCTTAGTCTTGGTGCAGATGTTGTGAACCTTTAAGAATCGAGTCAGAGCTAAAGGACCAAAATGGGATTTCATCTAGATCTCAGGTAGAAAGGTAATCAACGCGAAATGGAAGAGCAGATATAAGTGCTCAAATCTTGAGAAAATTATTCTGTATTTTCATTAAAGAGATTATTGAGGTAATGATTATTAGTCAACATTGAAAGTCAAGTCAACATTCAAACATTCCATTCAAGTCAAGTCAAGACATTTATTATTCATTAATTTGTATTGGGCCTAAGCCCATGGTAATCATTCCAGAATGTTCTCTTGTATCCTATATATAGGATAGTTGTTATCAATAATAATAAAGGAATCAAATTAGCCTTTCAATATGGTAATTAGAGCAAAAACCGATCCTCTCCTAATTTCTCTCTAAAAAGTCGACCCTCTCCCTAAGTTCTCTCTATATCTCCCGACTACTGTAATCTCAAATCATCTCCGATTGTATTTCAATATGTTCACATGTACCCTAGCCCAATATGTGGTCTACAAGACTAATGTTGACTTGACTTTCAATGTTGACTAATAGTTATTGCTTTTGTTTATATGCATTGATTATCCCACATAATTATATAAACCATTAGTCACTGCATGTGAACTTATAATGCTTAAACAATAGTTTTGTAGTAGTTTTAATATGTAGTCGAGTAAGGAAAAATAAAACAATAAATGCAATCCCAAACGGACCCTTGAGTGTGTAGGCTGAAATTCTTTTTAATCCGAGAGAGTTAGCATGACTTAAAAAGAAAAAGAGAGTATATATAGAGACATATGAAACATTGTATAAACACATATGATACCTCTATATAGTTGTTAGCTACGACTTAAGAACTGAATCATCCTCATATATGAAGTTCAAGATGGAATCTCAAAATCTATCTTATCTGGCCTCTTGTGATAGTTTGTCTTCACAAAAAGCAGGGTCATCAAAGAATTATTATATCGTGTTTCCATCCAGAACATTATCAGGTAGTTGTGGAGTATGTTTGCGTATGGCTTTTAATATAAACGTAGACTGGTATTTGCTTGGAAAATTGTAAAAACTAACCTTGAAGCCAAGAATGAATCAAGTGGGCCAAACGGGCGAATGTAGCTTGGTAATCACCACAAACACCTTATCAATGGCAATGACATCACCACTCTGCACCCTATCCTTCCCTAACGCCTCAACCATCTTAATTAGCACCAAGGTCATAAACAGTCTCCAAGTTACTTAAACTGCTAAAACGCATATCCAAACACACCCATGAACCTTTACCGACCAATTATTTTTCGTATGAAACTGACGATCTGTTTTGTTCTAGCTTCCTTAAGTCATCATTAACTTGCTTGGGAATCAAAGTATTCCCAAAGGATCCTATTAAACATCAGTTTATAAGACCTTTTTCTGCATACCTGTTGTATAGCCTGGAGTGTCCCCACTTGTAGATATTCCAATCGCAACTAATTTGAGAGCTTGGCTGGTTGGTATACCTCTCTTGATTATCTTCGAGATGCTTTCGCAATATCAGTTCCGTTTCATGCTGCATAAATATTACTCTTAGTTAATCCGTCCATCCTGTCACCCGAAATATTTTCAGATTAATGAAATGAAAGCATTCGAGAATGTGCGGTTTGCAAGAACAGTAGACTTGATGTCATGATGCCAATGATCATGCTGAATTTCATGTTTGATAGAAGTTAAAATGACGTTATACTAATTTCTTAAAATATGAATTTAAATAAGTTAACCATTTGTAAGTTAATTTGTTTTTTCTTGAAAAGGCAAATACATTATAACCTTTGAGTCAATTCGGTAATGTTTTCATGTGTAAAAAGATGAAGCTAGTTCCTCTTAGTACAAATAACAAAAGTTTATGTATAATCTTATGATGATAACACAACTGAAGAGGAGGCTTTGCAGTTCAGTACACTATCAGGTCGTGCTTACATGAGTTACTAAAGTAATCAATTATCAATTGCGTTTACCAACGCTATTACTTTGATTAGTGTTGATAATGGCTATATCCTGTTACATAACTAACGGCTATATTTTTACCCATGCTTTTATAAATAACATTCACCACAATAATCATGTACTCTCATTTCTTAAACCACAAACTTCTTTTCTCTTTGTATATCCCGTTACATAATTAAAGGCTATGTTTCAACCCATGCTCTTATAAATAACATTCAGGCTGCTCACATTCACCACAATAACCATGTACTCTCATTTCGTAAACCAAAAACTTCTTTTCTCTTTGTTCTAGATCATCCTCCTTTTAACCCTTCTTCCTTGGGTCTCGGATAGCGAAATAGGACCGGGTCCACCATTCTTAGGTAACTTCTCGTTTATATAACTTTTTTGAATAAATGCAAGTTTATTAGGAGTGTACTAGTTCAACCTAATATGTGATTCTTTTTATTGGATTTGTGTAATGCAACAGCCACAGAATCATATCCGGTGGCTGTTGCATTACACAAATCCAATAAAAAGAATCACATATTAGGTTGAACTAGTACACTCCTAATAAACATGCATTTATTCAAAAAAGTTATATAATCAAGAAGTTACCTAAGAATGGTGGACCCGGTCCTATTTCGCTATCCGAGACCCAAGGAAGAAGGGTTAAAAGGAGTATGATCGAGAACAAAGAGAAAAGAAGTTTCTGGTTTACGAAATGAGAGTACATGGTTATTGTGGGGAATGTGAGCAGCCTGAATGTTATTTATAAGAGCATGGGTTGAAACATAGCCTTTAATTATGTAATGGGATATAGCTGTTATCAACACTTATCAAAATATATCCGTTGTGTATGAAATTGTAATTGATTAATTACTTTAGCAATTCATGTGTGCTCGACATATTTGTGGTTCTGTGTGCAAAGCCTCTTCTTCAGGTTTGGAAATTTCTTTTAATGAATTTTGTTGTAACGTATTGTATAGATACTTGCACATTATAAGTGATTATTGGTTTTCGATTAAGGATTGTTTGGCATTGTCTTTATAATGTGATTATTGTTTTTTGATTAAGCTTTGTTTGCCATTGTTTTCTAAATCTGAACATATGATTAATAGTCGTAAGGCAAACAACCAAGTCTGAACGTATTTTATCTTAGATGAACATCAAAGCACCCCATAACATAAATATATTACAGTTTTATGCTGTTAATTATGCAAGTTAATATTGACCAAGTACACTGAAATAGATATATTAACATTGTTTACAGTACGTACGAGTAGGTCCTCTGTTTAGTTGTGTTAACATCATAAGATTATCCATAAACTTTTGTTATTTGTACTAAGAGGAACTAGCTTCATCTTTTTACACATGAAAACATTACCGAATTGACTCAAAAGGTTATAATGTATTTGCCTTTTCAGGAAACAACAAATTAACTTACTGGAATTGGTAAAAGTTTTTGTTTTTGTGTTCTTAAGAATATGGCATGGTATAATTTTGTATCCATTAGGCACATGAATCAAACTCAGTAAGTTATCAAATAATAAACACAGATAACGGCTATTTTTTCTTGCACTAAATATAGTTTGAAGAGTATGTATCCTTCAATGCATACCTTAACCACCATTCTATAATATGTAGGAATCAAACGTAATTTCTTGCACTATTCGTATGTTTAAAATTAAAGTATCTTCTAATTAACAGGCCGTGCCAGCATATAGACAAGAAGTGCCTTTGGAGCATATTTGAGAAAGTTAAATGGACTTATGAGCTGAAACGAAAAGCTACCTGGAGAATGAAAATAAACGAACCCGAGTTCGATTTTGGAACAGATATGTGGAGTGTTTGCCTTAAGGAGAAAGTTGGCATTTTTAGTTTGTTAGTGAAGGCCAAGTTTCCACATCTGTCGAGGTAATATTTTGTTTATGTGCGAGTTTTTTGTAGGAGTGTATAAGTGAGGTATTACAGCACGTTGGTGGTGATGTTGGTTCAAAAAGGAAAAACTAATAAGGCGATGAGTTGCCGATGATGATCGCAATCACTGTGATCGCGAGTTTAATGTTTGACTAACTTTAGTAAACCATAAATACAACACAAGTAATAAAAGATGTTTAACTAACTATAAGTTTTCTTCTTATTCTTTTTTTGATTTTGCTAATCATAATTTTATGGGGTTGTGTTTCAGCTTTATCATTTGTGTGAACAAGAAGAGGTTTTTGAGCATATTTCAGAGAGAGAATTGGACTTATAAGCTGAAATTAAAATCTGAGTATGAAAGTTGGATACCAAAAGTAACAGACACCGAGTTTCAACATTGAATCGATACATGGAGCAAAGAGTTGTGAAATGATAAACTAGAGTGAAGGTTATGGAAAAGGGCTCTGACATATGGCAAAGAGTTGTTCATATATGGCAAAGAGTTATTCGATCATATATGGAATTGGCAAAGAGTTGTTCATATATGGAATTCTCTTTGATTTTTTAAAATCTATGATCTACTGTATTTTATTTTTAATTACTACTATTGGTATACATTATCCCATCATTCTTTGATCCATCTTTATTTTTATTTTTTAACAATTGATCCATCTTTACTACTGGTATAACAAGATCTAGCAAGAAATTGCAAATGTTAGAATGCTCTAATTATAGTGTCCATTGTGACTTATCAATTGTTAATTTATGGTTTAATCATTTAAACGGAGGAATATGTATTGTAATAACCGGTTTTTAAGTATCGAATAAAATTAATTGTGTGAGTATATAGTTATAAAAAAGATAATGCATAAAGTCGCTTAATACGCCTAGTGTATGCTTTTAACAAAGATATTTAAAAAAAACTATCTTTTTTCATTTGTATATTAATCATAATCATATATAATCAGTATGCAAATGAGAATTCATATTTGACCAAAACTTTTTTTTAATTGGTTTACATAATACTTAAAATGGCTGGACGTGCTATATAAAATAACTAATAGTGGCCCAATTGATTTTAACGTAAAAGAACTTACATCCTTAAAATTTCTAAAAGAAAGATGGGAGGCGGCAGTAGGATAAAAGAAAAACGAGGTTCAAGTTTTAGTCAAAAACAAAACTAGTTGTTTGAGAGGATCTTAGACACTAGTACACGACCAGAGGAATCCTACTGATATAAGGTAAATAAAAGAGTTTAACGCTCCGAAAAGTGGAGCGTTACATGTATCCTCTGAATTTAGAAACAAAAAAAGTGTAAAACATGTTTAGTTACTTTATTCACCGTGTACTCAGACTTAACCCACTCACGAAATGAGAAACTATGAACTAAAATCTAACGGTAAACACGACTAATCACTACTACACAAAGGCTTATATAAATCACTTCAAAAATATCACTTTTGTTAATGACCGTTCTATTTGTGTCAAATGGATCAGTTGTTACAAAAAAAAAACCATTTGTTTGTGTTTTTACTTAAAAAGATGGGTGGGTACAAAAAATAAAACCGATCTATTCGTTTGTGATTTTACTCAAGCAGATATTTCCATTTTAACTTTTCATATACCCGCCTCTTTACCAAAAAGAAACATTTCATTAACCCGCCACTCATTTCAACTTTTCACACATCTCTTTCACCAACATCATAGTCCCCTAACCCTAACCACCTTCTCCCTTCCACTTCATCACAGCCACATTACTAGCCGTCGCCGCCGCCGCCGTTCAGGACACCACCGCCGTAACCATCGGTCTAACCCAACCTAGTCAAACTAAATTGTTTAGCCAACACCGGATCAGGTTTCTCCCAATTCCCATCTTTCTTTATTTTAAATATATATCTATTTATTTACTAAGATTTTGTTCTATATGATTGTTGAGATAAGTGGGCTTTTCCTACTAATGGTTTGATTATTTCTATACTTATTAATAATAAATTTAATTTAAGGAATCCTTATGTCAAATCAGAGTGATTACATAAGCTAAGCTAAACATTCATTTTTTTTATACTTATTATTATTATGTCTAATAAGTTGTGTTTTGAGTTGGTTAAATTTGAAAGGAGTAAACTGCAAAAATCATCCTGCCGCGGTCTCTGGCCCCGTCGCCCGCTCTGCGCGCACTACGCATCATCCCTAGCCGATACTATTGGCACTAATCATCCCTGAGTGGCAAATGTTCGGCAAAAATCATCCTTATTGGGGATGATTTTTGCAAAATGTTTATTAACAAAGTTTTGCAATATCTCCCTTTAGGGCTGATTTTGACAAACGTTTCAACCAATAGGGGATGATTAGTGAAAATTGTATCGACTATGGGATGATTGTGCACAAATACAAACACGAGGAAGATTTTTGCAGGTTAATCAATTGAAAAGAAAAGATTCATATTATAGTTACAGCTATTAATACTAACACTGAGGGCTGTAGTTACTTCATTTGGGCTTTATAGGATTACAAATTGAATATGCTCATATAAAGGGATGTATGATGTTGCTTATTAATAAAAATAAACCTATGATGGTCTAGATATGTTACCAAACACTCATTAAACATCATGATTCCAAAGAAGAAGGACAAACAAGTAAAACAAAAATAGAAGTGCAGCCTTAAAAGTATTTGATGAGACACAAAATATGCATTAACATCTAACTGAAGATACCACACTTTGATGGTACATGTACGAAGTGTTCAACCAATATAATGTTGAGGTTATTACATATTTTTAAGAGTCAAAATGACCCACTATTACCACTGCTTAATCTCTACGGGAGTATGATGATAAATTGATAAGGGTAAAAACATAGCAAAATATGTACATATCCGATCAAATGAGACAAAAATATAAACGGTAGCTAAGAGACACAAAAAAGAACAAAAAACATGTAATGACATGGAATGAATGTCAAAGGAGTTAAAGGTGACTCAAAGAATACTTAAATACCTACTAACATAGCTTGTAGCATGTGGGAAACTCGATGCTGACCAAAAATGAATTATACTCATGATTTCTCTATTAAACTAATCTGTAACAATAAAAGAAAAGTTAATTAGCCAATAGTATATATGAATCATGACCTCCTTATCTAGAATAATGAGGCATTGGAACAAGTCATATCAAGATGTAGCCGAACCGTCTTTAAGTGTGAAGCTTCTTAGGGGAGCTGCTAGTAGAGACACAGATTTTATTAGTGGGTTGGCTATGAGGAGAGCCGCGAATGCTGTTAATTGGTTTCCTCTTATTCTTTTGTGGCCTGGACGGCCCAGTCTTGGGTGCTAGAAGCAGTTTATTGACCAACGCTAATAAGAGGATACAGTAAAATATCCAAATGGTAACTTAAAAAATTCTATCAATTCTAGTATTCCACCATGACCCAACGCTTGTTAACCATATAGTTTCCCTAGTCGCTACCATTTTCAACGGTTATAAATACAAGTGACATGAGTGTAAAGAGTAGTTTGCACCAACATAGTACATGTTTATAATGAAAGTGAGAAAAATATAGCTTTCTGATTAAGCAATTGAATTATATCCAAACAAAGCAAAACTCCTTCAAGTATAATACATTTGAATATATCTTTTACTCCTTACAACAAACTTCACTCCAGATAACAAACAAAGCTGATTCATAATTTTGGATTCTTACGCAAAAAAAACATCATATTTGCTTTTCTTGATGCAATTTGGGAAACCACATGACAAAAGCAATTTACTTACAAAATTTTAGATACTCAAGTAGAGAGCCCAATGTCATTTGATTAAGAAATTATGTTCTTTGGCAACATCTCTCCCTAAAATGCTTGACACTCTACCACAATAAAACTGACAAATCTAAAGGCGATATCAACGTATTGCCAATTTGCTAAAACCGTAAAGATACTTTTTTAATCACAAGCATATATATATATATAGTGAGACTTTCTTTTCAGAACCATTTTTAGTGCGAGAACTGACAGAACCACAAAAAACATGCATGCACGCCTTCAATAATTGTATTTTTGCACATATGTTCTAAAAACAACATATATGTTCTAAAAAACATAGTTGTTCTAAATAATTTGATAAGAAATTGGAAATACAAAAATTTTCTTTGAAAGTGTGCATGTATGTTCTTATAAGGCGTGCAACAACAATATTGCGGCCGTGTGTAAGGTTTTTGTGAAAGAAGAGGAAGAGTTCATGATGATACTGAAGAACAAAGGTGGATTCTTACGATTATTAATAATTTTTCAGTATTTAGTTTGATTTTTAAATAAGGCGTTGATGTATGTTTTATGGTGTTCTGACAGTTCTTCGGCACATAATTGGTTCAGAACAGAAAGAACCCCCAATAATATAATAATATATATATATATATATATATATATATATATATATTTATATATATATATAAGTGCCAGAAGAAAATCATGTCTCATAACCACAGTAATAATACTTCATTGTAAAACCGCATATCCTAATTATCAAGAAATTACCTAAGCGAGTAATATCATCGATAGACTATAATGAATAGATTTCACTGGCTAGCCGTTAACAATTTAAATCCTCTCAAATAACAATTATAAAACAAATGGATAAAAATATGAAAAATCAAAGTAAACAAACAGCATAAAAACTTGAAGATGAATCACCTTGAGGTATATGAAGACACATTGTGATGAAGATGAATCGGTTTTCATAAGGCAAAATAGCCGGCGACGCAAAGATTAAAATCAAACAATGTTTCTTTAAGAATACCAAATGAATTAGAAGCAGATCCTTGAAGAAAAAAAAGCTATACAAATTGGAGTAGAAGAGACAGTTTGATGTGTTGAATATGAGAAAAAAATGTTCTTTGCAAAATGCACCTCAAAAATTACCCAACGAGAAAAAGAATCTTCCTCAAGAAGCTTTTACTTATTAATAGTAGCATTTTTTTTGTTTTACAAAATAGTAGGCTTTAAGTGCATTAACATCTTATATTATAAAAGATTCAGTTCCCATCACTTATTGGGAAGACTTAATGGTTTAAAACTTTATATGAAAACTTCTTGGCATTTAATTCTCCCTTATACGAGGCGTTCATACCCATGCATTGCACCGGACTTGTGTTTTGAGAAAAATTATTGTAATTTAGACAATATGAATATAAATTACCTTCAAGCATGGTCCAGTTTGCTTTTTCCCTCATCATGTCATAATGAATCTTCTTCAAAGAAATTGTAAATTAGAACTTCATTTTATATAACATGGTTGGTACATGAATACGTTTATGATTGTTGAATAGTTATAGCGAACAAATAGTAGAGCTTCCCGCTGCTGAAACTTTCACTGCTCAGTTTGCTCTACTCTCCCATTTGATTATTAATCTTGCCATCTTATCCTTAACATGAAACTCGAATAAGAAATCTGCAAAAATGAAGCACAAATTATCAAACACAAAGACATAGACCGTTCATTACTGAAATGGTGTCTTAAAAAACACAGCCATCAGATATGCCTATGTATAATGACTACTTTTGTAACAAAATTTCAAAGGAAAAGCAAGGCGACAACGGACATGTCAAGTTTAACACGTAATAATAACACTCTAAGTAACTTGTATATATAGGATTATAAGGAGAAACGGAAAGGGTACTTGAAGCTTTCACATGTTTCATAAGCAATAGAAAATCTCGCATAAAATCATATACGTGCATGTTTTCGCATATGAGAACCCTACTCTAGCCGGCATATCTATTCATGTCAGATTTCGAAAGATTTCTTATGATTTCCTATAATAATAAAATACCACACAGAAACATATAATTACAGCCTTAAAAAAATTCAATACTCAAAACAGATGATTGACAAAAAAACATCACCTGTCCAACATCTTTTGGTTCTTGAAGCTTTGTACCCATTTTCTTTAATTTAGGCCATATCCTCAACACATTTCCGCTATTACCAAATGTAAATTCTCATCATTCAGAAAAAATGTAAATACGCACAAATATCATAAACAACACATACCATATGTAATCACCATACTCCTCCTTGTCGCAAGATACAATCAAAGCCTGTTGTTCACCAATATTATAATTACATCGTTCCATTGAGGCATAAAATAGCTTGCAGGCTGCTCTTCTTACGATACCTATTTTAGGCTTGTAAATTAAGTTTATATACATATATATATATATATATATATATATATATATATAAACATGATAAAGTGTACGTTAATAATAGACTTAGGAAATTGATGGAAAATGAGTTACAACTAGAACCCTTCCCCTTCCTATTAAATATACAGCCGTTACATCCTGGGCTCAATAACTTGCATTCCTCAGCATTCAATTAGAGGAGTGAGTTTTTAGAAAGAATTTCAGATAGTTTTGTACACTTTTTGAAGCTTGGGTTACAACATTTAAGCATTGAGCATGCCATTTACTCACTTGGATTTGTACAATATTGAAAGCTTGTGTTACACATCTTGAAGCCGCCACAATAAATTTTGTATTTAATCTTTAAGTATATAAGATTAATTATTCCTGCAGTTTCAAGATTAAGAAGAGTAAGTATTTAATGTTGAGTTTTAAAAATTAATGTTTTAAATGCAAGCATTCATGGCTATTTTATATTTGGATGAATGAAGAATGTATATCGTATGTAATTAGTCCATTTGATTTCTTTAACCAACTCTATAGTAATATCAAACATTTAAAAGAATCTCTTCACATATAGTTATTTTTTTCTATAAAATATTATCTAGCTATAAATAACACATAATTCAACATCCGTGTACATCTCAAACAATCAAAGTCATACACACATTCTTATTCTTGCACATTTTTTCTCTCAAGCTCTAACCACCACTTTCTTTTTTTATGCATAATTGATTTTTTTGTTTAATCTATTTTTGTGTTTCACTTTGTTAGTTTATTGTAAATATGTGATGATATAGTTAGTTTAATGATTGATTTCTTTTTGTGGTGTTGTAGATGTTTAGCAGTGAAGATGACATAGATTTGCCCGGGAGATGGAGCTTTGAAGACTGACGAATGATGATCTACATAGAAATGAAGATCCATGCCTGGTAAAACTGTTTTTTGTGTGTTTATGATATTTTTGGTGTGTTGGTTTGTGGTTTTTTACTTATACCAATGGTGTATTCTGTCTTCGAATTGTGTGGTTTCTTAGTTATTTCTTGGTGACGAAGAAGATTTGAAAAGAAAGGAGTAAAGAATTGGAGGGTTGCAATTTGTCAAGGCAAGCGAGTACCTCACATATGTCAAGTCTATAATAACTTTTATTTTTAAGATATTTGAATATAATCATACAAGATATACAATATTCACGTGTTGTTTTTAAAAATTTATTGTACATGCAATTATTAACATGTTATATTTGAAACAAAAATATCATCTATTGTACATGCAATAATAATATAGTTCTTGATTTATTTTTCTCTTTTCTTACAACATGTGTGAAACCAAACAATAATGAATGTCAAATGAACTTGAAGATATGAGGGTCAAAAATTTGCTTTACATTAACTTTTTTAACTTGAGACCAAATTGCAAATGTTAGTATTTCTTCATATTGTAAAGAACAAAATATGTGACATGATGTAGAAATCACGTAAACAAATTTGACTCGGGCTAAAAGTGATTGTATATTATGAATTTTATTATCGTTAAAGATGAATAATTTTACAATACGTAAACTTTTATCTTCATAAAATTCCAATATGTTAATTTAATCTCAACATTTTTTGCCGCCCTAAACAATTACGCACACCCTATGAGCAGCGCACAAGTATGAAGTCATATGATGCTTCACATAAGTAAAATTATAATTTTCTAAAAAAACAAGTCCGGTGCAATGCATGGGTATAAATGCCTCGTTTAAAGTAAAATTAATTTATTTATGACATCATTTAATAATAATATTTAAATTAACTAATCAATAGTAGAATTGCACCTAGTTAAGGATGACATAAGCAAAAACGTACAATATTAAACCTTTTCAAAAAGATTATGAAATTTTGATGTCATGTTATATTGATTCATAAATATATTGTCAATTGTTTATACATTACAAATCTCCATAAATGAAAAATATACTAAATAACTTGCATTTTTAGTTAGATTTTTCTTTTGGATTTTAAAAAA
>BQNB010055917.1:0-30000 GCA_026074375.1 Tanacetum coccineum
GAATGCTGTTGAAAATGCAAAGCCCTCTATGTGTGGAAAATAAAATTAGGATTTTTCCCCCCGATTACTCGAAAGAGAACCTTCTTTCAACATTTGCTCCCCAAAGAAATCTGACCCCAGAACAGATATTTTGGTCCATAGATGACAACAGAAAAAATGCTGAGACCTTCGCTCTAAAACCAATTTCAGCATTGATAGTGTATCCACCCAATACTCCTGTCAAGCTTGTCCCCAGAATTCTTCCAACTAAAAAAAAGTCAAGTGAAGATTAATCTTTATGTACTCACACAACTTTTTACTGAATTTGACAAAACTTGCAAAACTAGAATCACCCCCAACAGGTATTACAGAGGGGGAAAGAGGTTTTGAGCAAACGAAAAGATGTTACCTCACTGAAGTTATTCCATTTTTCAAACAGCCCTCTTTAAAGAAGTTAAAGAAATGGAAGAAATTTTTGATCAAATGAATAACGAAGTGGACAAGAATACTGTAGACAAGCAATGTGCTGAAATTGAAAAGAAAAACCTTCTCATTGAAAATGAGAATCTGATTGTAAATTGTTTGTCGACTCAACTGCTGTATGATGTGGAAAAATCACGTTGTCTAGATCTTGAAGCTGACATGTCTAAAGTTCATGATGAGTCAAAACTTATTTCAAAACTTGAAAGGGAATACCTAAATTTGCAATTAAAGTATCAACATCTTCAAGAAAGTTTTGATAATAAAAATTCACAAGCATCACAGGAAGCTCCTGATTTTAACTCATTCTTTAAAATCAAGAATCTCGAACATCAGATTAAAGAAAAAGATAACGTGATTCGCCACTTGAAAGATCTAGTTGCTAGTGTGAATGACAGAAGTCGTGAGCCTTACAATACTGTAGATGTCACTGCTCTTATTGAACAAAATGATTGCGATAGAGTAGAACTAGAAAAGGTCAAACACCATTACAAGGATGTATGACTCAATAAGATCACGCGTGCTCACTCAAGAGAAAAGAAACATACTACCATTTGAATAGATTTGAGAGTCTAAAAGACTCAATGCGAAGCAAAGAGCCTTGTTTCACTAGTGACTATGTCTCCTGGCATGTATGCCATTGACGTTAAACTCATCCCTCATCCCCTTAAGAACAATAGGAGTGCTCATTTAAACAAATCAACCCATCTTTAGAAGAGAGGTAGAAAAAACGGTTAGGAATGTAAGAGGAAGCTAGAGTAGTTAAACCACTGGATAGTTTACTTAACTATGCTTGCCGATACACTAAGTTATCTCAGGAATTGTTAGAATGTGTGATTGGCACTTGCCCAAAAAGTTTCAATGAAAGAGATAACAAGGCTCCCTCTACCCCTGTTCCTAGGAAAAGCAAGACTTTAGTGATAAACCAGGAATTTCTCTAGAAACGACACAGAAACACAAAGTGCACAGAGAGTTTCACTGACTAATATCCTGTGCTTCCCTGTTACATGAGTAAACGATTCCACCTGAAGCAAGCGGTCAAAAGCCTAGAAGCAATACAAAGAAAAATAGGATCCTGCCTGCTAAGAAGGAAGTAGAAGTACGCCTTAGGACAAATAAGTCAGTTTAGACAAAAGTGAATCGGGTTGATTCTAGCATTAGCTCTAAGCGTGTTGTTAAATTAATTCGAATTCTAATCTGTAAACCTCTCAAGTCATGGAATGTGTTCTTTTAATATCTTGAATTCCTGTGAATGCTACTCCCACCGTTAGAAATTGTCTTGAATAAAGAGAAAAAATCGGAAACCAAAAGGCAAACTTCTGATAACAGTTTAAACAAACCAAGCAGATTTGGAACCAAAAAGGCAAACTGTCTGATAACTTTTTTCCCAAACCCAGCGGTTTGGAAAGCTACGGGAAAACTAATTTGCAAATTGGATTATATGAGATCCCCCCACAGGAAAGAAACTCACCTTAGGAAAACTTGATTGTGGTTCTCAATGGAGACCCACAGGAAAGAAATTTGCCTTAGGGGAAATATGCCAGTTAACTAAGCTTTCTGAGAAAATGTTCTACTCTATATCTAACCAACAATCCCCAACAAAAATTGGGGAACCCAAAATTCCAAACTCTCCAAACTCGACTAATTTCAAATGCAGTCGTACAGGTCATGCTTTGTAATCTGGACTCTGCTGTTCAAACATATGAACGGAGAATCGTTCAAAGCTCATAATTTTGTGGAAAAAGTTCACCGGGTCAGTCGATTCGGGAATGATCACTAGGAGCTATCAGGGTATGGAGAATATTATATGTGGTGACCAGTTGTGATCTCAAGAGTTTACAACGTGGAGGGACTTGGACACAATCTATTCTTTGTAGGGCAATTTTGTGATTCTGATCATGACGTGGGCCTTCCAGAAAGCATACTTGCTTTTGTTCGTGATATCAAGGGAACCTATATCCCTCCTTAAGTAGTCGTGCACCAATTTGACACATATCGATTATAAAATGTTGAAGTCGTCTCCGATATGCTTGTTGTCCAAAGCTCCAAGTCCAAATCATGGTTTATGGCACGTCGTTTAAACCATTTAACTTCGGCATGATAAATGAACTGTGCTCAAAAAAGATCTGGTTAAAGTCTACCAGATTGAAGTTTGAAAAGAATCATCTTTGCTCAGCCCCTTCACTTGGAAAAAGCAGGAAGTTCTACCCACCGCCAAAATCTGAAAATACAAATAGGGGAAGTACTTCATACCCTTCACATGGATTTGTTTGGTCCATGAGAGTCCAGAGTATTAAAGGAAGAAATACATCTAGTCATCGTGGATTACTTCAAGATTCTCATGGGTAAAGTTTTTGAGGTTAAAGGATGAAACCTCCAGAGTTTGTCCTCAACTTCCTTCAAGCAAATACAGTTGGCCTCAACAAAACAGTCATAATTCATACGCGTACAAGATAACAGAACGGAAATCGTCAAACCAGTTATGTCTGACATACTATGAAGGTTTTGCATATTTCATCAAAATTGTTTCCCGAGAACTCCTCAACAAAATGGCGTGTTGAAAGTCATAATCATACCACTTTGGAACAACACGGACAATGGATTATATTCTCGAAGCTCCCATGTTTTCTATGGCTGAAGGCTATAGCCACTGCTGTTACACCCAGAACCGATAACTACTCATACACGTAATAACAAAACCCCTTATGAGCTTGTTCATGAAAAGAAACCTGATCTTACATTCTTCCGAGTATATGGGTGCTCTTGCTATTCCTACAAATGATAGCAAAAATCTAGGAAAATTTCAAGCCAAAGCTGACATTAGGATTTTCGTTGGGTATCTACAACAAGAGAACTCGTCGATTAATGGAAACAATTCACGTCACATTCGATGAGATGCATCAGTCAATGGCTCCTGTACGCATGAGTTCAGGACCCGCGCCTTTCATCATGACCCCTGGACAACTCAAATCAGGGCTCGCTCCAACCGACAAAGAGCTGGAGATGTTATTTCAACCAATGTTTGATGAACACCTTGAACAATCTCGAGTTAATGAACCAGTACCTTCTGCTACTGAAATTAATGCTCAAGTTGTCCCACCAGGTACATCTTTGTCTACAACAATTGCTCAAGATGCACCGTCAACAAGTGCTTCATCGTCAACATCCGATATTCATCTTCCAGTCCAACATCAAGAAATTGCAGAAGAACCCATTCAAGAAGACACCCCAATCATTCACGATGTTCTTCATCCTCAGCAAACCTTGTTACTGAGAACCAGTTCACACAATCATCATCTGGGAATAGTTAATGGCAGCGAACCCAACCAAGTTTAACTACCCTCCAGATCACTTCAGAATATGGACCAAAGATCATCCTCTTGGGGGGGGGATTAGGATAACATCGTTGGCAATCCCTCTCGTCCTGTATCAACCAGAAAAGCAGTTAGCATCACGATTCTTTGTGGTGCTTGATACCTACTGAACTGTCCCAAAGTCGAACCCAGAACTTCAAAATGCCGTATAGAAGACTGCTGGTTTCAAGCCATGCAAGATGAAATTCACGAATTTGATCGACTTGAAGTATGGGAACTTAGTACCTCGCCCAATCTATGATATAGCTATCACTCTCACGTGGATCTACAAAGTGAAGCAGGAATGAAATAATGTGATGTAACTGAAAGACAAACTCGTTAGTTGCAAATGGATATCGTCCGGAGGAAGGTATTGATTTTGAAAATCGAGTTGCTCCAGGTGCAACGGCTAGAGGCCATCCGCAGATTCATTGCCAATAGCGGCAACCAAGAACATGATCATCTACCAGATGGTTGTCAAACTGCTTTTCTGAATGGTGACTCAGAAAAGTCTTTGTCAGTTCCCCCCCAACCTGAAGGATTTAAATACCAGGAAAACCCTACTCACTTCCCTTGTCTCTCGTCTGAAGAATAGCTCATTATGGGCTAAAGCAAGCACCCAGGCGTGGTAGGACACACTCTTAAAGTTTCTGTTGGCCAATAATTCGTCAAGGGTGTCGTGGATCCAACCTACTACCCACGCAAATCAGCAAACATATTCTACTTGTTCAAAATACTAGATGACATCATTTTGCCTCAACAATCATAATGCGTGTAACACTTTTTTCAAAAGAGATGAGCTCCAAATTTCAGATGTCGATGATGGGAACAAATGTCTTTTTCCTAGGACTACAAGTTCTCAAAGTCCTCGGAGGCATCTTTTATTTAACCAAGCGAAATATGCTCTCGAAACCTTAAAGAAAATATGGAAGGGATCTCTCTGACCCTGTCGATACCCCAATGAGGATCGATGAAGCTGGACGAGGTTCTCATGAGGAATCAGGTACAAACTCGCTTTAGAGGAATGGTTGGCTCCCTAATGTACCTCACAGCCATAGACCCGACCTTGTATTCCGCTGTTTGCATGTGTGCTAGATACAGGCTAAGCCTACCTAAAAGCACTTGAAGCAATCAAACGTGTCATTCGGTACTCTGAAAGAACCATAACTGGTCTTTGGTATCCGAAAGACAACGCCATGTCACTAACAGCTTATGCAGATGCGGATCATGCGGGATGTCAAGATTCAAGAAGGAGTACGTCGGGAAGTGCTCAGTTTCTTGGAGATAGATTGGTTAGCTGGTCATCAAAGAAGCAACGAAGCACGGCAATATCAACTACAGAGGCTGAATACATCGCCATGTCTGGATGTTGTGCTCAAATCCTTTGGATGCGATCACAGCTCAAAGACTACGGATTTGACTTCAATAAAATTCCTCTGTACTGTGATAACAAAAGTGCTATTGCTCTTTGCTGTAACAACGTCCAGCACTCTCGCTCTAAACACATTGACATACGGCACCATTTCATCCGAGAGCAAGTGGAAAATAGAGTGGTTGAACTCTACTTCGTGGAAACGAATTATCAACTTGCAGACATCCTCACCAAAGCATTGCCAAGAGAACGGTTCGAATTTCTTCTTCCACGCCTAGGCATGAAGAGTTTGACCCCTGAAACTCTCAAACGTCTTCAAGAAGGAGAGGATGAGTAAACCAAATGCCTTTGTGTATCCTTTGTAAAAAAAAAATAATAAATAAATAAATAAATAAATAATAAGTCTAATAAAATACTTAGGAAATATTTTAAGTCATTTGGAATTACTAAAAGGCTTGCGGGCATGGATTACTTTATATCCATGCTTTATGGGAGTATAGTCAAACAATGGTGAGGGAAGGTCTGTTCACCTGATCTTTTCCTCTCGCTCAACGACTACAGCTCTTTCAATAGAAAACGGGTCGTTGTTTGAGGGGGAGAGTAAATGGAAAAAATCTAAAGGGTTCTAAAAGACAGTTGGATGCTATGAAAGTGTAATTATAAGATGTTTGTTGTATTCTAATGGGTTAATATTTGAAGGGGAGTTAATTAATTTTAACTCAAAGGTCCAAAGTTATCTAGGGTTGTAATGTTTAGGGTTTAAAAAGCATTTGCTCTTTGTTTCCTAGCCTTATTAACCAATAAGGACCCAGTTGGCCAATTGCCTAATCTTAGAAAAGCCTTAGAAATACTTAAAACAAAAAACAAAAGAAGATGGAAACCTAAGGGGCTGAAACTGCCAACTTTCTAACTTAGGAGTATAAAAGTGGCGGCGAGTTGCCATTTGGTCAAACCTTTTCGAAAACCGGTCAAAGAAAAAACACACACACACACTCGCAACTCGCCGCCAAGAACCAAGTCTCAAATCGCCGATTTCCAGTGTTTCGAGCAAAGGTATGTATCGGTCCTTAATCTATATCATTTATTTAGTGTGTATATCAAAGGAATCGAATGAAAACACATTAAAAAGTGTAGAAAAATAGATCTAGGGTCGTTTTAAGATGAGTACACCAATGTAGTGTTGTATGGTGTGATCTAGTTGCTGGGAAGTGTTCATAAGGTATATATTAATGAGTTTTGATGTGTGGTTTTCTATCTCAAACATTAGTGAATGAGTTGCCTTTGATTCTTAACGGCGGGTTGTAGTTTAAAAAGTAGATATATGTGTGTTTGATGAAAAGAATGGTAGCAATGTATATCTATAGCATAGGAATGCCTTAGGATGTGATTAGTGTTGAAAAAGGAGGTGCGGGGTTTGAATCTTAAGAAACCGGCCCGAATGGCGAGTTGCGTATATTTCTAAACGGCGAGTTGGTTATTTTATTATTTTTAAATAATAACTTACTCAACCCGCTGGTTCATACGGCGGGTTGATTCATAGCGAGTTGGCCAACAGCGGGTTGCTTAAAAGGCGGGTTGTCTCACAGCGAGTTGTCGAATGGCGAGTTGGCCAACAGCGGGTTGCTTAAACGGCGGGTTGACTCATAGCGAGTTGCCTAACGGCGGGTTGACAACAGCGAGTTGCCTAAACGGCGGGTTGACTAACCAGCGGATTGATTAACAGCGAGTTGCCTAAACAGCGGTTTGATACCACAGCGGGTTGCCTAAACGGCGGGTTGATTAACAGCGAGTTGCCTTACGGCGGGTTGACTAACAGCGGGTTGACTAACAGCGAGTTGCCATAATTTTCTTTTATTTTATTCCAACAGGTAAACCGCCGTCTCTCGGCGGTTTGGTCGAATATTTTTATTTATTAAAATATTCAACCCGCCCCTTTTCGCGGCGGTTTGCTCGATTCTCCTAACGGCGAGTTGGCATTCTGGCTGGCGGCGGTTTGGGCTAAGTTTCATGTTTTGGCCCATTGAGCCCAATAATCTATCAAGGTCCCTTTAAATGACCCAGTTGCTTTTCTAAACCCCACCCGGGCCTAGTTAAAAAGTAATTAATCCTGTCGGATAAATAGTAGATTTTAATCAAACCAGAGTTACCTCTGTTTTTAATCAATAGTGGAATGACATGACGTTAATCAATGCTGAAGTTCTCTCTAACTTCGTTTCTCTGCAATGTTTGTCTTCTTTCTGGGTTTTATAGCTGTCAACTTGATGAACAAGCGGTTCGACGCTAAGTGCTAATCTTCTTATAAATGCATTAGCGATTCACTCCTGTCAACCCAACTCACCCATTTGAGTTACCTCCGACTGGTGACACGGTGCTAGATTTTGTTAATGAGCTGGGATATCCTGAACCTATAGAATTTGTCTCCAGTATACGGACGAATTATGTGTATCAACCTTGGAGGGCAATTCTATCCCTGCTCAACCAGTGCCTGACAGGAAAGACGTCTGGCTTGACAAACCCATGACACCATTTCTGCAAATGCTGAGTGGACTTCGTCACCAATACTAATATTGATCATGCAGAGCTCATATGGGAAAGTTTACTCAAGATCCAGACCTATTTCTCTCACAAAGCCTATATGAGAACCCAAATAAATAAAGCAACTCCTCCTCCTCATCCTCTATGGGACAGATTTCCAAATAAAAACTCTATTACTTGTGCAAGAAATAACCACATCCATCGTCGTCCTTGAATCTGGCTATTCATTACACTGGCGATGATTATGTCTTAGGAAACTTGCAAGTGCGTCCCTAAAGGTGATACAGTTGAAGTGTTTGGAATGGCAATCCCGATCCCCTGATAACGAAGCCAATTCAACAATCTTATTATCCCAACTATCTTGAAATGGTTTGCTTCGAATACCCAAGAAAACACCTCGAGAGAGAGAGTAAGTGCAAGCGTGCAACCATCAACAAAGCGTGCTATCTCCCAAAAAGAACGACAACCACCACACCACAAACAACCAAGCATCTCCTCCACCGACAAAGAAACCTTCCCAAGCGCCAAGCTTCACAGAAAGTGAGAAAGGAAAGCCGACTTTCAAACTTTGGTTGACTAAGATGAAGAAGAACGACAAAACTATTCCTCACGAAGAAGGTAATGATCCTGATATCGAACATATCTATGAAGTTGATTTTTAGAAACCCGCCTCAGGAAAGGGAGAAGGAGAAGGTGGAGTGATGCAGACCTGGAACGAGCTATCAAGCTTAAGCTTAGATCCAGCCCTTCTGCCACAATGTGGGGGCACCAGTAGAGTGAGAAACGATCAGGGAACCAGGTGGGGGTGGTTCAGAAGCAACTCCCAAACTGCAAGAAGTTGTTAGGGAAGGGAAAGGCCGTTGTTACTGAAGAACAAGTAGCTCATTCCCTGGTCAATCTGTCTAAGAAGAAAAGAACAACTGACAGTTTGATATTGCCAGACGTGTCAACTCCCTGCCTGATTCGACAACGGGTCCCCTCGTTCTCAACCTGAGATGATACATCAGAGAAAGTGGTCCATGAATCATCATCAACATCTGATTCAGAAAGAACTGAAAGTGATACAGAATCTGGTACTCCTAAAGGTGACAAAGTCCAAGGTGAAATAGTCTCGTCTACCGTAACATCAGGAGTAAGCATTCCTGTATCTGTCCCTGAGAAAGCTCATGGGGCTCAGGCTGGACCACACCCTGAGCCCATGCAAGAAGACCAGACTGGATCAGACTCTGGAAAATTACATGTGTCTCTTGCTGGACCAAACCCTGAGCCACATGATGATGAAATCATAGAACACCTACCCAAAGGTTCATGAAAACCTGAAGCTCATAAACAGTCGAACGTGTCCTCAATGATTAAACCAGAAAGTCATTCTGTCTCTATGCTTCCTGAAAAAAGTCTCGTGATGACAACTGTTAACTTGGGATCAAATTTCTTCATGACCAACCAACAGAAGATGACAGGGAGAAATCTAAGCCTAGAGAGGA
This sequence comes from Tanacetum coccineum, assembly GCA_026074375.1. Lineage (NCBI taxonomy): Eukaryota > Viridiplantae > Streptophyta > Magnoliopsida > Asterales > Asteraceae > Tanacetum > Tanacetum coccineum. The sequence continues at coordinate 9,204 of BQNB010055917.1, forward strand.
GTTTTGATTCCAATAACGTATTCTAGTCATCAGACAGTAACGTCAACCCCTCCCTTGATTGCTCCCTTCACAAATGTCACATCTTCAGAACCATCACTGCTGGTCACTCCTCCACCAATCAACACTGAAGCTACAACAATCACCACATCTCTTCCTGAAATCACTCCATTCATCGCCCTTCAGCTAAGAGTAGCAAAATTGGAACAAGAGATTCTGAAGTGAAGAAGACGATGTATTATTGCGTCATCAGACCCAAGTTCCTACGGCTGTTGATAATTATTTAGGAACGAAACTTGATGATGCTCTCCTTAAGGTTCTTGAACGACACACTGCCGATTTAATCGTGATATACTCTATGTTGCCCCTGGGCACAGAGTCGTCAAGAATCAGGAATCTGAAAGACTCCGGAGGAGAGTATAAAATCAAAAAGGAACAAGATGAGGAGAAACAAGATTCAACTTACTCCATCAGTCAACTGATAAAGTATGATCTTCGAAGAATTTTGATCTAAAAATGCTCTCTTCAGTCACATGAATAAGAAGAAGTCCCCTGCCAACAAAACACTACCAACTACCGTCTATACCATGCTCTCATGGAAGCTTTGATAGCGGATGAAGACGCAATGGATAAGGAAGTTGCAGACCAAGTAAAAGACCACAAGAGAAAACATGATAGTGATGATGATGAAGACGATGATGATGATGAAGGCCCTTCAGCTGGATCAAACAGGGCAGGTACTACAAGAAAAGGCGATCAGATTCTGCCAGCATCTGGGCAGCTAAACCTCCTCCAAAGAAGATGACCAAAGTTCACAGAAGCCAAGGAGTCTGATCATCTTCGTCCAAAACAACACCCATCTTCACCTCAACTGGATGGCATATCACTGACACAAGAGAATACTGAGCTGACTCTTCGATTGCACAGATCTGATCCCGAAATTAGAACACTCTGAACAATCTTCAGATACTTATCAAAGCAGGAAGAAAGGAATTGACTCAGATATGGAGACACTGAAAATGCTCAGCATTCCAAGGTGGCGACCACTACGTGTTTAAGCCAATTCCAGAAAGTGAGAGACCTGCTACGCCAGGAACTATGAATGGAACAATTCCTCCGAATGATTTCCCGAAGCCAGAACAACAACTGGGCAAATGCAATACGCCACAACATATTAAGTTCCTGAGAAATCAATGCGTTCAAAGAAGACGTAATGTGATATTGGGTCATTCATCAAATTGTCTGTGAAACGAACGGGAAAGAAGAAGCTCCTTTCAAAGCTGACTTAGAAGACCAACATTCAACCTTGTTAAAGTCCTTCACAAGAACAGTGTCTTTCTCCAATAATCAGATGGACGAATGCCACAAGTGCTGACAAATAAGGTCGATTGAGTAATCCTGAGTGTCCATCAAATTCTGAGAAATATATATAAACCCTGCCCTTGAAGGAGGTCACACCAGTCAGGTATCCATTCAACGCAATTTCTTTTCAACAGGGATCAGGACTATCTTCTGACAGGTGACAAGAGCGAAGAAGGTGCTTTTATCCTTATCCAAGCTTAAAGCCGCTCGCTTACCTCGACCTTCGGGCCTTGAAAGAACTAGTTCCATCGTTTGGGTTGATAGTGAACGCGAATATGACATCAGTGCGGTCCTATGGCTCACTCACTGTGTTAAGGAGGAAGGAATTCTATATCAACAAACACAGTGAGTCCCTCTGATCGTGAAGCAGTCAGATCGCACATGCGAATTCTCAGTGTAGTAAGTGTCAAAGTGTTTGAAAAATATGGATATAACTACCTCAGAGAGATCATTCTTCGCCGAGCTGATTACCAAGAATACAAGATCTCGGAAAAGGATTTCAAGAATCTTCATCCAAACGATTTTGAAGATCTGTTCCTTCTCAATATCCAAGAAAAACTCAACCATCTGCCCAAGACAGACAAGACTAGTCTTCACACTGCCGTCAACATGTGGATAAGAAACCTGGTGATCAGGAATCGTGTGGGGGACTTGCAACTCGGGATTGAAAGCTATCAAACAAAGGTCAACCTTGAACGTCCTAATTGGGATGCAGCCGACTATTACTTCAAAGAAGACTATACGATCGTCCCCAAGCCAAGAGCAGTTGTCTACAGAGACAGAAATAATCAAAGAAAGCTGATGAGGCTGAATGAGCTTCACAAGTTTAGTGATGGGACGTTACAATAAAAAAAGAGTCATGGAAAATGGACCAAGATGGTTATAAAAGACTTTCATCTGTTCGAGTACAATAAGGGCATGGAGACCAGGAAGTGGTCAGAGGATGACAAGAGAAGAAGCAAAGACTTCATCACAGCTATCGAGAAAAGACTACAGATCAGAAGGATCTATCGAAGTCTGGAAAGCTTTGTTGGAGGAAGAGTAAGAAATATTGACTACAGGCTGATCAACAGAACAACCGTGATCGTTTCGTCAATACAATCAAAAAGTCCAATCTTATTTCATACTGTGAATAATATACCATTTACATTAGTAGCTAGTTAATCTATTATGGTTAGGTTGTAGGATAATATATATCCCCTCAACATTGAGGGGAGCATTTATACCGTCTCTTACACGACTTCGATTTAAGGCCCACTTTTCTCCTAAATTTTATAACATATTTAAAATCATTGATATCCAAAATGTCAAAGGGTTTAAAAATTTTTGATAAGGGGAGAAAATGTGGAGTTAAATATGTGTATAATAATAACTTGATTATTAGGACCATATACTCCGCCTAACGTGCTAAACAATTTCGAATACCGAAGCAACATTTTGAGGAGGAGCATACGAAAATCAAAAACGATCGAGGTACTAAACGCTTGGATAGTTATATCATAAAGTGCCTCAATTGAATTTTCAATGGTTTTATGTAAAGGAGAACTATACCAAAAGACTGACCATGCATTTTACTTAATTGGAGTAATAAGGTTGGTAAGGTTAGGTACTATTCCCGATGATCCAACCAAAACCGGAGGGATCTACCAAGGGACAATCCACTAGTTAGTGTAGAATTCTTAGGTATGACATGGAAAAGGGTAAAAGTGAGAATAAGGAAAAGTGCAGACTTAGATAGAGCTAGAACTGAATAAACCCAACAAGGTTTCTAGTCATGAAGTCTACGGTAAGCACTGAAGGGTTGAAGAATTTAAAAAGAATTATATAGATAAAGGTGGTAAGAAAGACCCCTTCTTGAACATAGGCAGAAACCGTGTCACTTCATATGCTGCCAGAATCACTAAGATGATTGCTGTACATTGAAGATCGTCATCATGGACCCAGTGATGCAATTGCACAACCTCCCCAGCCAATTTCTCAGATACTTTCAAAAAGATTTGCTTTTCATTTCTCACGGAGATAAAACACATATCTATTGACTTTCTCACTCACCATTCTAGTTGATATTGAAAAGTTGCAGTCAGCTCCAAGCCTCCGATAATTAAAATCAAATCAAAACGCAACTATTGAGTCTAGAGCCAAGAGATCGTCAGTTAATCTCGTTAGGACACATATCCAATTATCTTGTCTCTCACACACTGTGAAAACAAGTCCATCATAAGAGTCCTACGCATTATCCTGGTGATATTGCCAGAACATCCGAGTGAAACTATAGTTTTTCACAATGAAGATGGAAATCCTGCTAGAGCCAACAGTAAAACCAGCTCTAGGTAGGTACTTTGTGCGATCAACAAAATCAAACTTGTGTCCACTGGAAAGAACCAATGGTGCGACTCTGTGAGAATCATACTTGTTCCAGTAATAAGAATTGACGGTTATTCATAGTTTGACAAACATTTAAAACTTTCGAAGTGTTACAAAAGTCTTTTATAAGAAACACTTAGAATGTCTTTTCAAATCAATTTTCTCTTTAGTACTAACTGTTTCATTACAGGATATCGTAAAGATGGAGATAGAGATGGAAAGTCCGAGTTCCTGAGATGTCAAGTAAATAACCAAATGTTCAGACACGACCTACACTTGTTATGATGTTATGAAAAACCTCATAAAGGTGTCAAACTTCCGCAAACTCTGATAGTCAAGTATCATTCACAAGTGCACAAGATGCGTATTATACAATATGATGTAAAATATGTTTTGGGCAATGATCTCAAGAAAGCTCAGATCACAGTCAAAGAACATGTGTAAGATAAATCAAAAGATCTCTACAACAAACGATCAAGATTTAAATTGTCCACGGCTAATGACGGAATAAATAATGTTTTGGAATTTTCAGTGTGACCTCCCTTAGGGGCATTGTTGATTTAGAAAAAGACTCGTCACCCCGAGTATTTTACTGTTTTATATAGCTCGTAGTTTAATATTATAGTAACGGTTTCGGTTTAAGTCGGGTTTCAAATACCCCGGTATATTGAGTAGCTTAAATAATAGTCACTTCCAACTTTGGAAGAGACAACTAGTAAAATAATCATTTACAAGAACACATTCTCTCTCTAAACTATTCCTTCCTATGGCTTCTCTCTCTAAAACTACCCGATCCAAGAATCGAACCCAGGTTATGATATATATATACCACAAATTTGGTACAGAGCTTATGGGATGAATAGATCGTGTGTAGAAGTGGCTAATTATTGCTTTATTTAGCACGAAAAGTGAGCCAAAGAAGTTTTAGCTCGTTTTTTTTAAGATCCGAATTTTGTTTTTTGTAATTGATGAGTTGGGTGTTTTTCTAGTTGCTAATACCTTTGTGGTAAAATGTGTTTGCGCAATCGAAATCAAGCAAAATCGTTCAAAAGGGTGATTTATAGGTGATTTTGTGTGAAAAACGTCGTTGTTCTTCGTGGAGAGTTGCCAGAATTTCTTCACGGCGGTTTGGTGAAAAATAGTATTTTATTTAGTAGGTATCACTCTCTGACACACACGGTTGCTTGAGTGGCGATTTGCTAAAGCGGCGAGTTGTTAGTTTTTTAAAATTTTTTTTTTTTTTTTTTTTTGGAAATATATAAGGGGGGGGGGGGGGGGGGGGGGGGGGGGGGGGTTTTTGTGTGTTTTTTGTGTGTGGCTAAGCAGCGGTTTTGCTTTACCGGCGGGTTAATAGGCGGCGAGTTGCTCAAAGAGCGAGTTTGTTAATACACAGCGTTTGCTAACAGCGGTTTGAACCCCCCAGGTTGACAGCGGGTTGAATATTTAAATAACTAGCGCCTTAAGGAAACTCTGGCGGTTTGAAAACTCTACGGCGGTTTGATCAAAATATTCTTCGCGGCGGGTTGATTAACTCTTCGCGGCGGGTTGCTTGGCAGCGAGTTGTGTTCAGCGAGTTGCCTTAAAATTCCACCGGCGGGTTACTTACTTCTTTGCAGCGGTTTGATAGCCTTTGGCGGCGAGTTGAGCTTCTGCCCTCAAAATTTGAAACACTTCAAACTCGGGATTCAATATCACTAAAACAAAACACGTACACATTAACCTCACCACTTTTAACGTACACTCACTAATCATTGATCGATCAAAACATATCATATCATAATAATACAAGATGTCTAGAATGCAAGAAGACATCCAGTATGCAGGTTCTGATACACGCCCACCTATGCTTGACAGAACAGACTTTGAATCTTGGCAACAACGTATTCGTCTGTACTGTCTAGGAAAGGATAATGGAGAGAATATTATGAAGTCCATTAAAGAAGGACCATTTCAGATGGGAACGGTTTCAGATGTTATTACTGGAGGAACTGAGGGTGCAGTTCAACAAGGTCCAGTACGTGCTAGAGTCCTTAACGACCTTTCAGCTGAAGAAAAAGAAAGGTATAAAGCTGACATTCGTTGGGCAACCAATATCCTACTTCAGGGTAACCAAGGACATCTACTCACTCATCAGAGTCACTGATACTGACGCCAAAGACATTGGAAAAATGGTAAAGATGATTCGGGAAGGTTGTCCTGAAGTAACAAAGATACATGGAAATCTCATTTACGGATGAAAAGAAAAGTAGGTTTAAAGTGATTCATAGTGGTAAGGTACGATACACCATTAGATAACCATCTCTAGGTTTTTATGACAACCAGAATGAATTTGATAAAGATTACATTTAAGACAATTTTATTTATTCCTTAAAATGATTTTTTTATACTTAAAGTGACTTTCTTAATTTAAATTGATTTTTATAAAACGTTTTTAGTTTCGTCTTCGATAAAGTCGTAATTGGGGGGGGGGGGGTATAAAGAATTTTTGTCTTTCGTATTGAATTTTTTTTATGTGTTCTTTTGTCGTGGTACGTCTGGTGATTTTTTTTCGTTCGCGTGTTTACTCGGTGCATATACGTATCATTTCTTTCAAAGGATTCTTATGTCATTTGATCCACGTCTATTTGCATATGTTGGAATCTCTATATGCATTTCTAGCCTTTGACTCGATATTCGTTTGTTATCCTATTCGATTGTTCGTAACCCTTGGAGTTCGTTGATACATTGAGTCGTGGAAGCTTTGATGTGATTGTGGGAATGGGCTGGTTATCAAAGAGGAAGTTTATGATAGTATGTCATGAGAAGGTGATTAGGATACCGTTGGAAGGTGAAGAGATACCTCGGGTTCATGGTGAACGTACTCAAGGAGTCGTGAAAACCTTAATGAACACAAAGGTAGGTGAATCAGAATTGAGTGATATTTCTATCGTACCAGATTTTATTAATGTGTTTTTGGAAGACTTTTCAATGACCACGGGCAACGACAATTGAGTCCGCCGTAGACTTAGTGTCAATGGAGCGAGTGCCAGTCGCGAAGTCTCCATATCATCTAGCACCCTCGGAAATGCAAGAATTGTCTTGACAACTTCGAGAGAGGAAGTAAAAGGGTTTCATATGACCTTGTCATTATTCCCCGTAGGAGAGGCACCGGTGTATTATTTGTTAAAGAAGAAGGATGGTTTCTTTCGCATGAGTAAAAAAAATTGATCATAGGGAGTTGGACAATTAAATGTTAAAAAATCCCGTTATTCCACTCCCTAGTATTGATGACATGTTTGATCAGTTAAGAAGGGATGCGTTTCCCTTTCATAGAGATAGAGTTTTGGTCAGGGGTGGGGGGGGGGGGGGGGGGGGGGGGGGGGGGAGGTTATCATCAGCTACGAGTGCATGAGGATGCCATTCCAAAGACCGCATTTCGAACGAGATACGAACATTTTAAGTCTACGGTTATGCCTTTTGGGTTAACCAATGCACCAGCAGTTTTCATAAACTTAATGAGCCGGGTTTGCTAACCGTACTTAGGTAGGTTTCTCATCGTATTCATTGATGACATTCTGGCCTACTCAAGGTCGAAGGAGGAATATGAAGTTCATGTGAAGTTAGTGTTGGAGTCACTGAGGAAGGAGAAGCTGTATGCTAAGTTTTCTAAGTGTGAGTTTTGGTTGGAAGAAGTGCATTTTCTTGGTCACGTGGTCAACCATAACGTATTCACGTGGACCCGAGTAAGAGTGAGGCAGTGAGGAATTGGATGATTATTCTTAGGATTGGCAGGTTACTACCGACGTTCATCGTGATTTTTTTTAGATTGTTGAACCCCCTTACTTCCCTAACTGAGAGGAATCAGAAGTATGAGTGGAGCGTAGAACAAGAAGAGGCTTTTCAGACTTTGAAGAATGATTTGTGTGATACTTCGATGAAGCGAATGTAGTGGGTGATGCGTTGTGTAGAAAGAAGAGAGTGAAATCAAGACGAGTAAGAGGAATGATACTGGCAACCCAAAGTGAGGCGTTCAAGCAAGAGAACGTACTCGCAGAAAGGCTATATGGTTTAGAACAATATATGGAAAGAAAAGGAGACGAGAGTTTGTACTTTATGGATCGAATTTAGGTTCTATTGGTAGGAAGTGTAATGGATGAGGCCCATGCATCAAGATACTTGGTACATCCGGGAGCAGATAAGACGTACTATAACCTTGGAGACATGTATTGGTAGCCACGTGTAGAAAATGATATAGCTACCTATGTTAGCAAATGTCAGATTTGTTTAAGAGGTGGAGGCTGCAATGTCAAAGACTTTTGGCTTGCTGCAACAGCCTGAGATACTTGAGTGAAAATGAGATAGAATCACCATGGATTTATCACTAAATTTCCAAGGTCAAAGTAGCAAGTATGATGTGATTTGGGTGATGGTCGATAGACTGACAAAGTTAACTCATTTTCTAGCTATACAAGAAGATTGCAAGATGTGAAGTTGGCAAGGATTTATATTGATGAGATAAAAGCAAGGAATGGAATTCTCGTGACAATCAACTCAGATTGAGATGGAAGATTATACCACGTGGATTTGCCAGATGCTGCATAAGTGTTAGAGACGCGAATTAGATTTGAGTACTGCTAGCATCCTCCAAACGGATGGATAAATGAACGTATGATTCAGACTTTGGATGATATAATGAGGGCATGATGTTGTCAAATTTGGTGGTAGTTATATTTGAGCATTCGGAGTGCTCCGTTTTGAAGCTTTTGTATGGAAAAGGAAAAAATGTAGGTCGCCTTTCTATCGGCAGAGATTAGAGAAGTAGTTTGACTGGACTTAGTTAGTACAAGACACGACAGTATAAATGTAGTGTTGGTAAAGGAAAAGCCCAAAGCAGGGAGAGATCGTCAAAAGAGCTATGTTGATTATAGGCGTAAGCCGTTAGAGTTCGGGGTGGGAAATCATGTATTGTTAAAGGTGACGCCTTGGAAGGGCGTAGTTCATTTTGGAGAGAAAGGTAACTTAGCATCGAGATATGTAGGACCCATTGTAGAACCTTGAAAGGAATGGCCTGTAGTTATAGGTAGATGTTACCTGAGGTAGTTGTGAATAGTCGTGCATGACACTTTTTCATGTTCAAATCTAAAGAAGAGAGTACCAGAAAAAGGCCAGGCGGAAGACTTAAGATGAAAGCTACAAAGAAGTCTAAAAGGCAAAAGACAGACTCTGATCTTGAAAAGGAAGAACAACTAAAAGCTTTTCTGATGATAGTTCCTGATGAAGAAGGAGAAATTAATTATGAAGTTCTAAACAGGCTGTATCCAATTGTTGATTGGGAGTCTAAATTCTATCATACTGATAGATATGGAAAACTTCATGACTATTACAGAGTTTTTAGAGCTGATGGAAGTTCAAGATATATCAAGACGTTCACTGAAATGGTTTTAAGGTTTGATATGTGACACCCGTGATTTGGGCAGGTTAGCTTTACCTTTAGATATGGCTATGTGTTCATTTTATGTGACTAAGTGATGTGCTATGTGATTATCACGTGTGCTAAGTGGTCTTAATATGTGCTTAAGATCATTTTGAGTTGTATGAGCATCTCATTTTGATTAGGTTTGTGGAAAGTGATTGGTATTCTATTTGTTCACATGCGGTGATAATAGAAATGATTGGCGTATAGTATGTAATGCTATGTCAAATATTTGGATTATTATGGATTAAGCGTTTAAGGAAAATGTGTCATATTGAAAGAGAGTTAAGTGAGTGAAATATAGATGTTTGTGGTAAACTTTCTTAAAATAGAAAGTGAATTGTGAAATGAAAGTTATATTTAGAAAGTAGTTTTATAGCAAAATGGTTTACCAAATTAGCTTAGGTTTTTATAAAAACTTAAGGTAATGTAAGTAATGTAATTAATAAATTTAAAATATATATATATATATATAAAATATAGGTATTAGGGCCGATCGGCATTGGGTTAAAAAAATGGACTTTAATTATCTAAAACAATTTGTGTTGGGCTAGGACTAGTTTAGGCCTTAAGGTAAAAGCCCTAAACCCAAATTTTAGTCCATTATCCCACCCTAAGCCCCTAGAACGACATAATGCAGCCCCTAAAACCCTTTGTGTCAATTTCCCATCTCTAAGAACAAGGAACCAAAAATCTTGATCAAGAGCTAGCCAAGAATTGGTGTTAGGACCTAGTAATCAAGGTAAGTGTGTTAAATCCTAGTTAATTAATGTATTCATGTAACCCTAATTATGATGGATCTAGGGTTTTAATTAAAATACAGAATGTTTATGATATATTATGATTGTAGTATGCTTAGGATTGAATTAGATGCGTATGCATGCTTGTGGTTTGGTTAGATTTCCGTTAAAACTGGATTTAGGTTTGAGCAGAATTTTGGGTCGTGTTCAACGACTATTATTTAGATGATAAAAACATGTATTGATATGTTTCTTGAGCTTATGAATAAGCTAAAATAGTCTACTTTCCAAAAAATCGGGCCTCGAAAGTTTTTAAGGTCGGGAAGTCATTCAAATGTTGGTTGCACTAAAAGTTGTCAGATCAGTAAATACGGGTCAGATTTAGGTCATGTTTGTGAGGGTAAAACCTATACTTAAAAATGGAATTAGGCTTAGCCCTTCTACAGTAGTTAAGTTCCATATGTCTATGGATAATCCTGTGAAAATTAGCCTCTGAAAGCATGTCTAAGTATGGTAGTTAGAGTGATACATTTTGGTGTGCAATCAGATCCGAATTAGGACAGTTTTGAAGTTTGATTTTATTTGAGGTAGTTATACATGTAAGTAATTCTTGGGAATCACAAGGTAGTTAATATACTCATAAATGAACATGGGTGATTTTTGGTATAATTTATGAAGGTCATTAAGTAAGGGTTTTGGGTACGTAAAGAGACACTAAAATTCTGCAATTCTGAGTTAATTGTAAGTGGCTAGTGTAAAGTGTTAATAAGATGGTTAAGGTTGGGCATGGTGTCGGGGTGACCCATGATGGTTAACTAAACCCTTAGACATCCATCATATGTGTGTCTTTTAGCTTGGTCGCGTGTAACCGTGTTTATTTATTTGTATAGTTGCGTGTTGAGATTTAGAAGCTGCGTTTGAGTATCCAGGTGAGTTTCATAGTCCCTCTTTTTTTACATTGTTTTAAAATTGGGATGTAATTTATGCTTGTGGATTTAAAAGGTTTTAATTGCTGTGATTATGTGGTTTTATGTGAGGCATGAATGTTTATGTGGTTATTATTATATGTGATGTGCTACATGATGTGTGATTCGTTGGAGCGGAGGGATACGCCTATCCCATATCTGTGTGATTCCGGTTAGAGAGTAGTGGTTTTACTCATTTAAATCTAACTGGAGGGTTGAAATAAGACTCAAATCTGTGTGATTCCAGTTGGAGGGTAGTGGATCTACCTATACCAAATCTAACTAAAGGGTTGAAATAATACTCAATTCTGTGTGTTCCGATCGAAGGGTAATGGATTACCCATGACTGTTGTGATTGTTTATGAGTATGCGTGATAGCCTGTATGATAGCTAGATTAAATTGTTCTGCCCTAATTTGTTTTATTAATCACAGCAAATAGTTTTGAAAGATAGATTTTTTTTTGAAAAAGTTTTATAACTAAAAAATAAGCAACTTTAAAACTTTGAGTTATTTTTGAAAAGCCCTAAATAAGCCAGAAAATAACCAAAAAGATGACAGAACTTAAGATTTTGCTTAAAACACTAGAGACACTAACTGTTTGAGATTGGCTTATTCCAATAAGCTCAATAAGCTTCCTAAAGGACAAATAAGCAAAACTAACCTAAAGCTATCCTAAATATGCAAGGAAAACAGACAGATAAGCACAGAAAAGCAATAAGCACTTTTGACTACAACAGTTAGCCAAACAGCCAAAGTAGACACTTTCTAGCTTATTTTTAAGCTAAAAAGTGGATCCTTATGGCTTAGTGACTTATAGGCAGCTCAAGCTTGACCTATAAGCTACTAGAATCAGCAATCAAAAAGGAGTTTAAAAAGACATATAAGCCAAGAAAAATGCTTATGAAAAGGGCTACTTACACAAAATACAAGCTTTTTGGTTTTCTTTTAAAAAGACAAATAGCTTTTGTAGCCTTAATTTTAAGCTAGTATAAGCTGACTAAAATGAAAAATAAGCTTAAACAGATAAAGTACTATATCTAAAGAGCTTGTGCAAAGAAAATTAGACCCTAAAACAGATTTTAACTAATCTAAAAATGAGATTGAAAAATGGTTTTTGAACCTTTTGAAATGACTTGTAAACTATGGCAGTATTAAACTCATAACACAAAGGGAAAATGCAAACTTAATGCAACTTTTTTCTACTACATTAGAACAATAACAAGCAAGGAAAGAACACATAATGAAACTTAATCAAAATCTAAATAATTAAGTTGAATCACAAAACTATGAAACCACAGATTTAAGCCATGACTACTTAAAACCTTAAAAATGACTTCTAAACTGTGACAAACTTTTAAAAAAGATTTAATAACTTTAAATGAACTTGTTAAACTTGGCTTAGTAACCCAAACCAATTAAACCACGGATTTGACCCATTTTGCCCCTTATTGCCAAACACCCCTTTAAGTCCTTGAAAATGCATTTTTAACTGAATTAAGACCTTAAAGACCATGTTTTATTGAAGACAGATAATCAAACATGATATTAAATGATAAATAAACTTAACTCTAAGGAAAATAAGCACTAAACTAATAAGCAACAAGGATAAGCACTTTAAAAGCCAAAAATCACAGATTACATGAAAGGCTTAACCAAATGAGTTCTAAACTAAAAGTGAAGCATCATAAGCATTATAAAGACTGAATAAGCAAATACAAAGCATAATAAGCATGAATAAGCACAGTTAAACAGTAAATAAGCAAATGCATAAAAATAAGCTAAAAAGTAAATGAGCTATATAAAAAAACAGAAATTGAGAACTCACAAGTGCCTTTACTTAAACAAGGCTAAGCAGGCTCACAAGAGCTTATCTACAAAAGCTCCAGCTTATCTTATGATAAGCTGGTAAGTCATGGAAGCCCTTCCAAATTTGACTTCCCTTCCACATTAAGCTGAGGTAACTTTTGGGGTGGATTTTAAGTAGAAACAGTAGACTTTAAGCAATAAACAAGACTCATAAGCTTATTTAAATGACTTGTAAAACAGTATTAAAGCTTAAATGCATAAGAACAGGATTTAAATGAACTTAATTGAAGTTTTATAAATCTTAAAAAGGTTACAATGCTTGAAAGTTTAAATGACAGAATTAAAAGACTTAAAAACATAAATTTAAAAAGTAAATTACACTACTCCTAAATTACATTAAACTAGAAGATTTTACAAAGAGAGTCCTAGTCCTATTTATAGAAAACATAAGTCTTGAGTTGTGCTTGTTGTGTTTTTGTTGTGAGAGCTTCCAAAGTCTTCAATCTAGCCCTTGAAATCATCTTGGAGCCCAAGGTCTTCAATCACAACCCTTGATTAATCATATCCAATAAAACGTCTTAGGATTGCCAACGTGTAATTGTCCTTTTCTGGGGTGGGGTTGGTTGATAGTGATGGGGTTGTCTTGGGGTGCAGGAATCGAGGTGGGGAGAGTCAGGGATGATGAATAGTGTGAGGGGGGTTTGGCGGGAAATGGATTTATGGTCTGTTTTGTTTATTTTTAACGAGGGTTAGGGGGTAAAGGACGTGGGGTGCAATGGGTGAAAAGGTGTAGGGGCTTCCATGTAATTAAAAAGGACCAATGGTGTAATAAACAAGGACCTCCCATGTAATTAACTTAACTGGTTTAGTAATACACCCGTTAAGTGTATTGGGCTTGGGTGGATTGGGCCTAGTTGTAAGGGCCTTAAATGGTGTTTATGAATTAACCATTTAAGTGTCTTCATAATGTTTTAAATGGGCTGACCTGGCCCATCTAATGGGTACGGGTTGGCCCATTTAACATTTCTTCGATATCGGCTTCGATTTTGACTTTGACTTTTTGGGGTTGACTTTTTGGCTTTAACCTTGACTTTTTCATGCTCTTTCCATTCCGTGCTCGGTTTTGTCTGTTTTGGCTTCGTTTTTTTGTCCTTTTTGTTGATATCCGTTTCATGCACAATATAAATGCAAAACACACAAATACAATGTATTTTTGGTATGTTTTTGGTCTTTTAAGTCCGTTTTATTAGGTCAAAGGTATGTGTATTTAAGCACATACCAAAATCCCCCATACTAAACTATTGCCCGTATTATTAGGTCAAAGGTATGTGTATTTAAGCACATGCCATAAGTAATTTCTGGGAATCACAAGGTAGTTAATATACTCATAAATGAACATGAGTGATTTTTGGTATAATTTATGAAGGTCATTAAGTAAGGGTTTTGGGTACGTAAAGAGACACTAAAATTCTGCAATTCTAAGTTAATTGTAAGTGGCTAGTGTAAAGTGTTAATAAGATGGTTAAGGTTGGGCATGGTGTCGGGGTGACCCATGATGGTTAACTAAACCCTTAGACATCCATCATATGTGTGTTACATAGACTAGAGCTTTTAGCTTGGTCGCGTGTAACCGTGTTTATTTATTTGTATAGTTGCGTGTAGAGATTTAGAAGCTGTGTTTGAGTATCCAGGTGAGTTTCATAGTCCCTCTTTTTTTACATTGTTTTAAAATTAGGATGGAAATGATGCTTGTGGATTTAAAAGGTTTTAACTGCTGTGATTATGTGGTTTTATGTGAGGCATGAACGTTTATGTGGTTATTATATGTGATGTGCTACATGATGTGTGATTCGTTGGAGCAGAGGGATATGCCTATCCCATATCTGTATGATTCTGGTTAGAGAGTAGTGGTTCTACTCATTTAAATCTAATTGGAGGGTTGAAATAAGACTCAAATCTGTGTGATTCCGATTGGAGGGTAGTGGATCTACCTATACCAAATCTAACTGGAGGGTTGAAATAATACTCAATTCTGTGTGTTCCGATCAGAGGGTAATGGATTACCCATGACTATTGTGATTGTTTATGAGTATGCGTGATAGCCTGTATGATAGCTAGCTTAAATTGTTCTGCCCTAATTTGTTTTATTAATCGTAGTAATTGGTTTTGAAAAATAGAATTTTGTATCTTAAACCTATGACTCTTACCAACTTTATGTTGACATTTTAAGCATCATTTTCAAGTAATCATGTTGAGGATGTTGATGTTAGGAAGAGTGGCTAGTGAGACCGTAGGCGTGCATGCGGAGTCATTCTCCTAGAGATTTTATTTATGGCCTTTGAATTGTTTGCTATTTGATTATTCATTGGATGTTTAGACTTTTGGAATATGTTTCCTTATGGTATGACTTTGCTATCGTAATACAAGACTACTTTATCTTATGTTAGATATTGTCATGGCACATTGTGTCTTATTGGTTTATCTATTTCATTTAGTTCTCTCTATTGTTGACACCATTATGTTGTGATGATATCCATGATGTTACGCCTCATGTTTCCCCCTAGGCGGGGTGTGATAATTGGTACACGGGGACACTCGACGATGATGATTGACTTGGATTGCCTAGTGGAATACTTAGAATTGCACTCACATGATGGCTTTATTTACACTGAAGATGAAGCTTGTAAAGAAAGGATATGAAAATTACTTGGTATGACATCCAAGAATCCACCATCCCTAACAATCAAGAAATTTGAAATTATTCAATACACGGTCGGTCCAGGAGAAAGGTATACAAAAGTTAAAGTTGTAGAGATTGATGAAATACTTAGGACAATATCCAATGTTGCCATGATAAGCGCTAGATTGATGGAAGAAATGGATGTGGAAGGACGTGTCCAAAGAGCAACGTAGACCCCAACTCGAGTCTAACTTAAAGACTCGGAAATTAAGAAAAGTGCTTGTCGGGAGACAACCCATCTTTTCCCTTTTTGCATTATTTTATTTTTGTACTTTTGTTTGGCTTGGTTTGTTTTGTTCTTCATTTTTGTAGGTTTCTACAACAAGGAAAAAAGAAATGAGGCTTTAAATATCCTCTAACCGCACAAAGAAGTTGAAAATTTTGGAAAACGACTCAAGTAGGTAACTACGGTGTAACTGGTACTCCAGGTTACGCCGTAACTGGTTTTCAGTAAAGACCTTCACCTGCTTTAACTTAATTACGGTGTAACTGGCTCGGTTTAGTTACACCGTAACTATCTCCTTTAGCAAACTTTTTCATAATAATTTCAAAACTGTACCAAACCTTGTATGTTTCATGACGAACTTTGTGTGTGTTCCCTAGAAACCCTCACGAGACTTCACTCGTCCATTCAGGATACCAAGGGGTTTTAAAGGCTTGTTGCATACGCTAAATGCAACCGTGATTCCTATGAATGACTCTTAGTTAGACGAGTTCTCTCCACATTAGTTCAATTGTAGATCTTAGGTAGACAAGTTTATAAATTTAAAACTATATCTAATAAATTGGCATCATTATTCTAACTCTATGTCGTGAAGTGCTACTAAGGATACTAACACACGAATATATGTATGACGTATCACTAGAGAGAAAATCTCATTATAGTCGATTCCCTCCTTTTGGCTATATCCCTTTGCAACCCGAGCTCGGTAAGCCGGTTTTCATCTTGTAAAACACTTACAACCAACAACTTTTCTTCTTTCCGGTAGTTGCACCAATTCCCATGTATTGTTCTTATGAAGAGATTCTATCTCTTCACACATAGTCGCACTCCACATATCAGACTCTTTACAAGTAATAGCCTCTTGATAAGTATCCGATTTAAGGGCTCCACCTCTTCCGCTACTTACAATGTGTATGCGACATAGACCTCAAAACCTAATTGACTAGGAGCGTTAACATTTCTACAAGGTTTATCATGGGCTATAGACCTATCTTGCTCATGTTCTAAATGTGGCAGATTTGGTTGATCGTCTGGTGAAGTAACATCGTAGTCCGTATCTACTAGAACAACATGCTCCACCTGTTTAGGAACATACTCCACCTTTTTGGAAACACCCTCTTGAAGTTTCGATTTGACCATCTTGTTTTACGCGAAACAAGTAATCCTCGTCAAATTTCACATCTTGACTAAGAATCACTCTTCTTTCATATGGTGACCAAATTTGATAGCCTTTAACCCCATAACCGTATACCATGAAAATGCCTTTTTGGTTCTTGGATCTAACTATCCTTCACTAACATGATAATACGCGGGGCATACAAAAACATGAAGCTTCAAATAATCTGTCGGCTTTCCAGACCAAACTTCAATCGAAGTCTTACAATCAACAGCGATGGTTGGAGACGTATTGATTAGATAGCAAGCCGTATTGAGTGCTTCAGCCCAAAAACTTCTATCTATCCAATAGAGTCATGTTCATTCGTTCAGCTACCCTGTTTTGTTGAGGAGTGTTTCGAACAATATAATGCCTAGTGTTTCCTTCAACTTTACATAAGTCATCAAACTCTCTCAAAAAAAATTCCAAACCAGTATCAATACAAAGACGCTTGATCTTCCTTCCAGTTTGGTTCTCAATCAGAATCTTCCAATGCTTAAATTGCTCAAAAGCCTCACTCTTGTGTTTCATCATAAACACCCACGTCATTCTTGAGAAATCTTTGATGATTGAGAGAAAACACTGAGCACTACCTAGAGAATGTACTCGAGAAGGCCCCCAACAATCTGAATGAATATCATCGAGAGTTGCCTTTGTTTGATGAATTGCTATCGATAAACTCTCATGCTTTTGTTTTCTGATGACACAATGCTTACAAACTCTAATTTAGTCACCTAGTGGTTGTCAAGTAGTCCCCGTTTACTCAATATGACCATACCTTTTTCACTTACGTGACCAAGATGCATATGCCACGACATTGTTAAATCTAAATTACTTTTCTCTGAACATAATATAGAAGCAAAACTTGTGATTGTTTCACCTTGTAAAGTGTAAAGAGAAGAAGTACCTTTTGATGATTTCATAACCACCAAATCACCTTTCGAAACATGTAGTACACAATTATCACTAGTGTATTTGAAACCTTTCGAGTCCAACACACCTAGTGAGATCAATTTTTTCTTAAGATCTGGAACATGGCGAACATCAGTTAGGGTTCTAACAACTTTATCATGCATCTTAATCTAGATTGTTCCAATGCTAACAAATTTTCATGGTGAATCATTACCCATAAAGACATGCCTGTTATCAAACTCTTCATATGTCTAAAACCAATCCCTATTGGGACTCATATTAAAAGAACAAGAAGAATACATTATCCAAACAAGAGGTGTACCTTTATAATCAACTACTAACAGTACCACATCGCATTCTGAATTCTGATTCATATTTAGCAATAGCTACTACCTAACCTATCTCCTTAAGTTTAAGATAATCAAACTTCCAATGGCTTTCCTCTTTGCGATAATTACAAGTGTCTCAAGGATTTGATCCTTGAGGTCTCGACTTTGATCTATCTTTGTATCTACCTTTTCCTTTGTCTTTTTGTGTTTGATGTCTACCCCTATCCTGACCCGTATCTGATAAGCCGACAGGTTGAGATTCTGAAGTTCTCGATGCTTGATTACAAAGCTATTGGGAATGTAAAACAGATCGAACACCTTCCAATGTAATAGTGTCTTTACCGAAAACAAAGGAGTTCACAAAGTTCTCAAACGAGGGAGGTAACGATACTAGAAGAATAAGAGCAACATCTTGATCATCAATCTTGACTTCAACATTTTTCAAATCCATCAAGATTGAGTTCAATGCATCAAGATGATCTTTTCATTCTGAGCCCTCTTTCATTCGTAGTGAAAATAAATTTTGTTTTAATAACAACTTATTAGTCAAAGACTTTGTCATATAAAGTTTTTCTAACTTCTTCCACACACCGGCGGCCGTTTCCTCATCAGCAACATCGTAAAGAAGCTCATTCGATAAAGATAGCAAAATAGTGGAATACTCCTTTTCATCTTGTGAGTTATATTTTGTATTAGTTATATCATCTGGTTTAGGACCGCTAGAGGTGCCAAAATGCCTTGTTGTTTCAAAAGGCTCAACCTTTAATCTTCCATAAACTAAAATTGCTTTTTCCATTTAACTTCTCAACAATACTAATTGGATGATGATGTTTGAGAACACATAATTAATCAAACCGGTTTTACTACAAATAACAAACAATTGCCTAATGATGATGAGCTGTTGCTTAACAAAACTCATAGAAGACAAAAGCCCTGATGTGAAACCTAATAAGTAGTCGATCCACAAAATGGGACTACAAAAAATCCCTACACAATCGATTCAACACAAGTTCTAACTATCCCTAGTCCTAGTAAACAAACACCCTTAATTTATGAAACGAGCAAAAGTTTTAAATCAATTTAACAAAGGGAAAAAACCAAACCTCAAACCTGATATCGCCAAACTCTATCGACAACAAACACTAAATGAAAAACCAATTTAAACGATGTCAAGAAATTGATTTGAAATCAACCAGAAGCTGAAGTTGATTGGAAACCCAAACCAAATTCCAGCTTGCTTCACATTGATTGGTTGTCTTTTGATACCAATTTGTTAGGATGGGGGATAGATAATAATAGGCAAAAGTTCAGTAACATAAAACACACAACAACTTAAATTCAGAGAGCAGGTTCAAGATCAGATCAGGAGTTAGGCAGCAAAAAGAGCTGATATTTTATTATCCAAAAGTCTGAAGTCTTAGTAGAGAAGAAAATACTTATCCGCATATATAAGATACTAACCAACATAAACTTACATGATGCTAAAGCTACTTAACCAAGAAAAAGACCAAACTGCCCTTAGTTAATAAACTAAACTATATTATGCTAAAATTACTGAAATACCATTAGGACTACAAGTCAAAACAATGCTTATAGAAAAACAAATTTCACATTAAGAGCTATACTTTTGTAGACCGTTAGCAACTTCCCTGCTTATGCAATGTTGTCGGGATGGAGCATGCATGGTAAGTTAGCTTCCTCATATTGCATGGATAAGACAGATGCGTTTCAGTTACGTAATAGAGGAAAGTCGTGTTGGTTTGACTGCCATATAATATTTTTACCTAGAAATCATTCATTTCGTCGTGATAAAAAAGGTTTTTGCGCTTTAAAGACAGTTGGGTCGTTAACACCTCCAACAGAGTTAACAGGTTTACAAATTTGGTAGCAAATATGTAACTATCCAACTGTTTATGAATGAATTTAGTTAAAAAAAACTATTTATGAATTATGAAGGTGAGTGAGCCTTACTACCCTAAGAATAGAAAGATTTTAGGTTTTGGGTCAAAACACAATTGGGTAAAGAGAAGCATATTTTGGGAGCTGCCATATGTTAAGGTATATCGCACTTGCACACACCTCTGTACAGACCTCTGTACGGTATATAGCTCCTGTACACACTTCTCGAACAAACAAAGAATACAAACAAGGCTTACGGAAAGTAAATGCAAAATATAATTGACATAAGATATAACGTGGTATCCACGACTAGAATAGTCGTGGCAGTCCACGGGATCAAACCAGAGAGATATTATTAAGCTCTGAGCTAAACTACTCAGGCTTGTACCAAACTGCACGATTATGCCAAACTGCATGACCTGTGCCAAACTGCACGACCCGTACTAAACTACACAGGGTACAAACATACACACCCATATCCCTAGATACAAGTTTACAATTACAATGAGGGGGTATTTATAAGTGTGAGACCTATCTTTAGTTTACATATTCTACCGATGTGGGATTGGGTTTGCACCCAACAATCCTCCCCTCAAACCCAGTACTACAATAAGCCTCCCCTCTAACGATACAGGACGCAACTGGTTCTAGAGTCGTTGGACCACCTGTCCCAATCTATATCAATGGCATGATCTGCTCTACCTGAGCTATTGTTGAATCTGGATTAACTTGGGGTTGCGCCACCTGCGCCACACACATCGGGGCCTATATCAGTCTTTACAACTCAACAATCTCCCACTTAGAGTGTGACATCCGTTAATTTTGAGGTCAGTAACCGAAAGCAAACGTAT
>BQNB010055917.1:35000-38901 GCA_026074375.1 Tanacetum coccineum
CACTTAACTACTTTTGGTATCCTTACCCTGCATAAGACCTTGAGAAGGACTCATTGATAGATTCCGAGTAAGAACTCAAGGTGAGCAGCAGGTGAACTTTATATGTACAACATGTAGAGACGTTCGTTCTTTCGCTATTAGAAATTTTGTCTACCTATATTCCGATTACATCTCCATTTTATTTTGTCATGCTATTAAGCCAACCGTTTTGGCTTCTAATGTAAGCATTCTTTGCTTGCTCAGGAACTTCATGTTTAGTAATTCAAGATTTTGTTTCTGAGCGACCCCAAAGTTGAGTTAATTTTTCAAAAACATTAAGCTTTTTACCAACTTCTAACTTAAGTTCATGATAGTTCTTGTTTGATGAGTTGTGAAATTAAGATTCAAGTTGATATTTGGCTTAAGACCTTTGAAGAATTCACTCGAGGATGGGCGAAGCTTGGATTATTTGATGGATACTCAAATGACATGGATGCAACGCGGCTATAGAGAGATTAGGGTCGAAAGCATAAATGCGCGGTGTTTTGTCCTTACCCTATCGTGCGTGTTGCAAACGACTATTTCTCATCCACCATGTGGGTTGACATCGTTTTTATCGTGGAAACCTGTTACTTAAACATTTCATTCTTGAAGACGTTTGATGAGACGTATTACGTCATTAGTTGCCTTAGGAGCAACTCGCCTTAGAGTGTTACCACTCTAGTTTTTTGGTTGTATGACCATCGCATAGGAGACCCCTTTTAAGATAAAAGGATTGATACGAGAACGAGAACCTTATACCTGATACTGGTTAATTGTGTAACCATGATAACAATTTTCGTCCTAGCGTTGTGTTTCGGAGATAGTACTTATTTGGACGAGTCGAAGTCCTTTGGTAACAAAACATGTACAAGTGAGGTACTTTTTGAACATTTTTAAACGGGATGCACTTGTATTTTTCAACGGTTACATCACTTTAGCATCAAAACTTATGTATTTTAAGATACATCTAAACACCAATTTTGTCGAATATATGTATTCAGCCCGCGTTTGGAAAAAAAATGTTTTTATTATCAAAATATAAATTCTTATGTATCGGTATCATTGTGTTTGGTTACTATGACTTCAAATTTTTGGAAAACTTCATTATGACTTCAAATTTTTTTTAAGAAAAAAACACCCTTATTATGACTTTAATAAAATAAAATAAATAAATAAATAAAATTTCTTTATTTTACGTTACTTGAAATACATCTTTAGTCAAAAAAAATCCACGATTTATGTTGGAAATGAACCTTGTTGTAAGTTACTACGAAATACAAACTTTTTGCAGACGTATCTCTTTGGATGACGACTATTATGGGAAAATTGAAACTATATATGTGGAAAAGTTTATCTCTTACTCTATATAAACATTAGTCGGCCATCTTTCTTTGCACAATAGTTATTTCAATAAATTTTAAAGTTGCATTATATTTGCACGGTACTCGCACTATACTTTGGTCAAATTACTTACTCAAATGAATGTTGTAGACAATTTTAAAAACCATACCTGAAGAAGCAACCACGCGCACACTCAAGAATGAACGTGGAATGGAATAACCACTCAAGGTTATCATCCGTACCAAGCGAACCTAGAGCAGAAACGAGCTTTGTTCACTGGAAATTTGAGCCGTTAATCGATTTGACTTATGAGAGGTTAAAAGAGGTATACTCTATTAAAATGCGAATGACCCTAAGTTGAAGCGAGATAGATAAGGACAAACTAAGTATGAAACACGTAAGGTTGTAGTTACAGGACATCCAAGTCTTGTGGTGCTAAGAAATTCTTTGGAACTGAAAGAGCAGTTGGCCTACTATCATGGTTGGAAGAAATAGAGTATGTGCTCTACATTAGTAAGTGTCCCGTAAAAATCCAAGTCGAATTCGCGACTTGTATGCTGCAAAGTCGCGTCTTAACTTGTTGGAACACATAAGTTTAGACAAGAGGTCGGGCAATTGCTATAGCCCAACCTTGGGAGGACCTAAAGAAGTTGTTAAGGGAGGAATACTGTCCGGATAATGCAATCAAGAAATTTAAGGAAGAGCTCTAGAATCATGTTATGAATGGAGCTGATGTTGATAAGTACATAACCCAATTTCATGAGTTTGCTAGACTAGTGCCGCACACGGTAACTCCAAAAAGCAAGCGTATTGATCGCTACATTCGGGGTTTAGCTCCTACAATTAGAAGAACAATGGAAATCAGCTCGTGTTAGAAGTTTTTCCATTGCTGCTAAGGAAGTCTAGCAAGACCTAAACGTCATGACGAGTACTTTTTCTTTCATCGATCATTTTCTACCATAATATTTGATTCTGATGACTATTTTAGTTTTATTTCTACCGACTTCTTTCCCATGATTAACTCAAAACCTAGTGCTATAAACCCCGATTACGAAATTTAAATTGCTAACGGTCTAAAGTTAGAAACCAACAAGATTGTTCGCGGATGTGGACTAGAACTAGAATGTCATACGTTCATCATCGACTCGATTCCTTTTGGACATGGTAGTTTCGTCGTGAACGTAGGAATGGATTGTTGTCAAGGCCTAAAGCTAATATGGTTTGTTATGAGAAAAAAGTCCAAATTCCGTTATCCAACGGAGAGATTCTGGAAGTTTATGGAGAACATTCGAAAGAAACCTAAAACAGTTAAAAACCATGAAAGTGAACGAGCCGAAACTCGAAGACATCCCTGTTGTACGTGAATTCCCTGGTGTGTTTTCGAAAGATTTATCAGGTTTACCCCCATCTCGCGAAGTGAAGTTTCGCATAGATCTTATTCCTGGAGTTATGCCTGATGAAAAATCACCTTATCATTTGGAACCTATGGAAATGCAAGAACTGTCCAACCAACTTAAAGTGCTTCAAGCAAAAGGTTTCATATGACCTAGTTCTTCACCCTGGGGAGCCCCGGTGTTGTTTGTGAAAAAGAAGGATGGTTCATTCCGCATGTGTATTGACTATTGAAGCTGAACAAGCTAACTATCAAGAATCGCTACCCTCTTCTAAGAATTGATGACTTGTTCGATCAGTTGCAAGGGTCACGGTATTTATAGACCTTCGATCTGGCTATCATCAGTTGAGAGTATGCAAATAATATATTCCCAAAACTGCATTCCGGACGAGGTACGAACATTTTAAATTCACAGTCATGCCTTTCGGTCTAACTAACGCCCATGTGGTGTTCATGGACCTTATTAACCACATATGTAGGCTGTATCTTGACAAGTTTATCATTGTCTTTATTGAAGACATCTTAATTTATTCAAAGTCCAAAGAGGAGCATGAAATTCACCTGAAATTGATACTGGAGTTGCTTGAAAAGATAAATTGTTTGGGAAGTTCTCGAAATGCAAATTCTAGCAACAATAGGTTCATTTTCTCGAACATGTACTGAACAGTGAAGGTATACATGTGGATTCCATCAAAATTGAAGTAGTGAAAAATTGGAAGCCCCCGAAGACCCCAACCAAGATCCGTTCATTCTTAGGGTTGGCAGGATATTATAAGCGACTTATCGCAAATTTCTCAAAGATTGCAAAACCTCTCACCCTGTTGACTCAGAAAAACAAGAAGTTCGAGTGGGGTGATGAGCAGGAGAACGCTTTTTAGACCTTAAAGGACATGTTGTGTGATGCCCTGATTTTGGTGCTACCTGAAGGACCGAATGACTTTGTAGTTTATTGTGATGCATCGAACCAAGGTTTTGGTTATGTGTTGAAGCAGAGAAAAAAAGTAATTGCATACGCATCCAGACAACTCAAAATCTATGAGAAGAACTACACCACTCATGATTTAGAGTTGGGCGCAGTAGTATTTGCTCTCAAAATCTAGAGACACTGTGTGTATGGAACAAATAGTATTATTTACACTGATCATA